>MU716493.1:8499-32330 GCA_026770625.1 Nicotiana glauca
TATAGGACCGAGTGTTGGCCGGTTAAGAATTCATACACTCAGAAGATGAAAGTAGCAGAGATGAGGATGTTGAGGTGGATGTGCGGGCATACAAGGATGGATAAGATTAGGAATGAAGATATTAGAGAGAAGGTGGGTGTTCCCCCCATAGAGGACAAGATGCGGGAAGCAAGACTCAGATGGTTCGGGCACATTCAGAGGAGGAGCACTGATGCACCGGTGAGAAGGTGTGAGCGACTGGCTGTGGTGGGCATGAGAAGAGGTAGAGGGAGACCTAAGAAGTATTGGGGAGAGGTGATAAGGCAGGACTTAGCGCGTCTTAGGATTACTGAGGACATGGCCCTTGATAGGGGATTGTGGAAGTCGAGCATTAAAGTTGTAGGTTAGGGGGAAGTTGTGGATATTTCCAAAGCGCACTAGAGTGAGACTAGCTAGTTAGGAGGTAATCGTAGGAGGTTACTGATCAGCTACCGATACAGGGAGTTATTTGTTGGATATTAGTATACCTTTCATCTATTTCGTATTTCTTATATTTCCTATATTGCTGCTATTGTGTTATTTTGTGTTATGTTGTGTATTTTATGTTATTTTTAGTATGAGTCTATTGATAGTACTAACTTATTGTCTCTCTTGTTGATGTCTTGAGCCGAGGGTCTCCTGGAAACAGCCTCTCTGCCCTCGGGGTAGGGGTAAAGTCTGCGTACATATTATCCTCCCCAGACCCCACTTGTGGGATTATACTGGGTTGTTGTTGTTGTTGTTGTTGTTGTTGTTGCTATGCTATTTCTTACTGATTCGCTTTTTTAAACATCGATGTAGACATTAAAATTTTATCGGATCAAATCCATATGAAATTTGGGCAAAATCCTAAATTTAAGATACTACAAGTACAGTTCAACGAAGTTTCTTGGAGGCTATTCTATCTGAAATCCTAACTTGGAAGCTACTTTACCCAAAACCCTAGCTACACCTATAAAGTGGGGCCATATATTCCTTTTGAAAGCATCTCGAATTTCCATAAAAATTCATGAAATATTCACACAGAGATCAAATACATCAAATATTGTCTTTCTCAAAACCACTGAAGTGATCAACGTATGTTCTTCCTTTTCCTGGAAACCAAATACATCATAAGTAACTTTGCATCATCCTACGTTCGAGAAATACGCCGATTAAGTCCTCGAATCATGGAGAAGAATCAAGGGAACAAAAAGAATTGTACTCGCATCATTTAATCAATAAAATTATATTTATTTATATTTATATTGTGGTTGCAATTTATTTTTGTATCACAAATAATTTGTTGCAAACAATTGCATAAATTAGAACCTAGAGTATATTATATTATATTATATATACACTTAACAATTCACTACAGTATATGTATTTTCATCTCAATTACCCTGATAAATTTAATGGTTTGGTAGAAACAGGATCTTTGAGCAAATTTTAACTAGTGTGGTGTCAGTTTTGCGGGATTTAAGGTTCCTTGTGTTTAAAGTTGCTTAGCAAAAGAGTCTCTAGAGAGGGAGAGTACATGAGATCTTAATGTGATTTTACAAAGTACTGATCTGGCACTGTCGGTTATAAGTTTGATAAAAAAAAAGATTATGATAACTCAATTATTAGTGTAAAGTCATCTGACTATAATTAATCTTTACAATAGTAAGGTAACATTTGCTTTAGAAAATGCTGAAGATAATAATGTAGTTAATTTTCAGTGTTTTCTTAAGTTATCATTTAATCCGACATCAACTTTATAATGCTTACATATCACGACCCAAACCACTGAACTGATCAGATGGCCATGAAAGGTGCTTTTACAGCTCAAGTCAAAGGTCACAGAGATTCTCTTTTTAAAAATACTGTTTGTACATTGTTTCAGAAACATAGATGAGGTTGTACAGGAATTATGATTGGATAGAGGATATAAATATTATGAAGTGGAAAGAGGGAAACACTTTCCCAAAAATAAATTATGATTAGAGAAGAAAGGAGAGAGAACAAGATCAAGTCGAAGGAAAGTGGAAAGCTGACCCCATTTAAAGTATACTTTATTACAAATTGATGATGTAGTTTAACTTGGCACAGAGTTCAACAAGAAAAACAACTTAAACGGATAAATATTTTATGTAGCCATAATATTTATATAATTATAAACGCTTCTTATTAAAGATAAAATTGATAAAATGAGGAGTTTAAAGTTACTCCCTTCGTTCACTTTTACTTGTCGCATTTTGACATTTCACTCCTCTTTAAAAATAACAAATAAAGTGAATAATTTACCGTGATACCATATTAATTGATGCATATTTTTAATGGTTTTGAAAAAATAATTTGAAATAAGTAATTAATATTGTGGGTATAACAAGAAAAAGAAAATTGTCTTTTCTTACTATGCTAAAAGTGACAAGTAAAAATGAAAATCAATTTTTAGAATACTGGACAAGTGAAAATGAACGGATGGAGTATATTATTTCAATTGTAGAAATGTATCATTACTTTTTGAACGGACTAATAAGGAAAGTTTGTCATCTAAGATTGAAATAGAGAGTATAACCAGGATTATGTGGCTATGTGCAATGCGAAATGGTCACTAGCAACATCTTTTAAGAAACCTGCTTCCAAATTGGACAATTCACTAGTAAAAACATCACCAATCAACATTAGCTAATCTGTGATTTGGCTTACATATAAAGATGTGAAAGGCCTATTCAATCAGAATATTAGTGTAAACCCACTTTGGTTCTGTATAGCTTACAAGAAATGTTTATGCATAATACACAAGATACTATGAATGAATGAAGCCGCATTATGTATGCTGCAGACTTCTGGTTTTCTTGTCAAATCCCATAAGTATAGTGTAGCTCACTCTCTATCTACTTAAAGCAGCATCATATCAAACATATCATGAGCATGGAAGCCTCGATTGCAGACGATCTGTTGAAGGATCAGACTGAAATATCAGTTCCCGAAACATTGCCCTCGCTGTAGTGACCAATAGAACTCATTCTGGCTTTGCTATTGATGGCTTCTGCAACCAGAAGTTCATGACCTTCACTATACAGAACAGACTCACCTTTGGTGCATCTAAATCAACAACTTTTGGAGATCAATTCCAAACATGTCAAGTTCTTCCTGCTGTATATTTCAAGAACTAACATGGGATGCAGATTCGTGAAGGGCAGCATAAGTAAGCAATGGCAACAGCATCCATCTGTGCAAAGACTCCAATCATAATCTAGATGGCTATGATAAAAGAAATACCACAATTGGTTAAATGTCGCACTTCAAGAGAGAAACTTTATGTCCATGCTTACTTTCATGAAGATATATGAATTTGCTAAACAAGTTGGAATAAGGAAGATTTCTAGGAACTCATACAAGGAGACATCCTCGAGAAAACAGTCAGAAGCAAATTAGCTAGCTCAATGCACCATATTGACTTGACAAATAATTTAAAAGTAAAAAAGGGCAGCCCGATGCACAAAGCTCCCGCTATGCGCGGGTCCGGAGAAGGATTGAACCACAAGGGCTTATTGTAGTGAAAGAGAGAGATAAAACTCTTCTGCTTCTACCTGTGCTTCCTATAATATGTAGTGATTTTGTGCGATACACTAAGTTGCTCGGACAAGGGTGCAGGTGTCCGACACGGGTGCGGATCTATAAGTCGGGTACTTCGAGATGTAAATTCTGAGATTCAAAGATATATATCCTAGTACGGGTGCAGGTGCAAGGATCCGGCCAAATATAATTAAAAAAATAAAAATATCTCTAAATTATGAGAAATTTTGAGGAATATTTACATATAGCTTGTAAAGGGTGAATTTCTTTTTTATTCTCAAGTTGTAGATAAGTAAAGAATTGATTTCATAAATAAGGTATGCGATTTTCTTCAATTTTACCCTAGTATTGGATCTAATTCGGGAATCAAACTGTATCTTGTCTCGAATTTTTTCGTCTGTCGTGGTCAAAGTACCCAAAATTGTTTGACCAAATCCAGTAAGGATCTCATACCCACACCCATACTGGTGTCGTGTCGATATGGGTGCGGCACCTAAACTGCCGTGTCGGAACAACTTAGGTGATACGAACGTTACTAAACTAAAATACATATATAACATACTTAAACATCTTAACATGCATTGCTTGATGATATATTTTAATCAATACCAATGTATCCTCAATCTAAGATTAGAAATCTAGCATTGTGACATCAAGTGTCCCCATTCCAAGAGAGCCATGCTGCAAACAAAAAGAAGAGTCTAATGTCTGCTGGTTGAAGCACCTTTTAACAAATCCACATTTGAGAATCAATCATTCACAATCCATTACTTAGATGACAGAAATATAATTAACATATTTATTGAAGATTTCGCATCCACAATCAGAAGTGTTAGTACTTAATCAGGTCACTTCTATCCTTAGGATTTTGCCTCACTGATTTATGGTTGAATCAGATAGTTTTCAACATTCTAAATTTGAAGCATCTTTTGGTCAAAAAGCACTTCGTTTGCAGGTCTGAGAAGTACATGGAACAGAATGTAGATATGGATACATTATATTCCTGATCTAATAGGATGTGTTTTTTCTTTTATCATATTAGACTACTTTCTTAAATTATAAATGAAAAACATTGATTTAGTTTACAGTTTTCCATTGGATGTCAGAGAACTAAGTTAAAATACATCCAAGTTTGAAACCCCTCCTTGAACTAGCAGCCTTTTATATCAAATCTTCTACCAAGAAGTAAAAAGCTACTAAAGGTTCATAAGAACTACATTTTTTTTTTTTTGGTTAAAGGGGATTGAATATATTAACAAACTAAACGGATAAAATAGGTACATCAGAGGGGAAATTTGCATCCCCCTGTAGAATCCCCCGTAAGAACTATATAATATACTACTCCCTCCAGTCCACAATAAGTAACTTTTTGGCCTTTGGCACACCCCTTAAGAAAATACTAACTCCTAGAAAAAAAATAAGTATCTTGACTATATAGTACCCTTAATTAAAATTTGTATATTGTTAACTTGACACATTGGGATAGGTAAATAAGGGCAAATTTGAAGAACTAAAGTTAATTCATTCTTGATTATGTAAAAAGGACACTTATTTTGAACCAAAATAAAAAGGCCAAAAAGTCCCTTATTGTGGACCAGAGGGAGGACTATATAGATAAATTTATCTTCCTCTGCACCAGAAGGCATTTATTCTAACTTCAGTTTCCCCAACAGTTCTTTTAAATGGCTTTATTCTGAACACAGTTGATAGGGAACTAAACTTATATCCAACTGCAGTTTGATACATACTTCCACAATTGCGTTAAAAAGTTATAAAATAATAGGTGTAAGCTAAGTAGGTAATACAAAGGCAAATTCAATATAATGCCATGCAAACACAAGCCATTATTACTCAACCAGTACCATTTAAGGAAGACAATAGCGGTGGATACAAATTACTAAACCAAGGAAAAGGAGGACAACGGATGAGAATATACCAGCATGGAATTCGACTTGATCTGTATTAGCAATCATTGGTGACACTAATCATCTTTCACAGAGTTTGAGTGCACAAGCCTCTGAAACCTATTTGATAATTCTTGGTATGAATGAACTTCAGATGGAGGCACTTGTCTAATGGCGGCCTTCAGATGTTTCATTGTTATTTCAGAGGCATCAAGGCTTTCCTGATACCAAAAAAGTTAGTACAGAGGAAAATATGCATAAACAGAAAGGGAGGGGGTGGGAAAAAGATGTATAGACACAGCCACAAAAGTGTAAATTTACTTCAATTGCTGCAATAGCTGCTTCACGACATATCAGAGATATGTCAGCACCAGTACAGCCGCTCGTTAGCCGGGCTAGGTCTTTAATGCATATGTCAGAACTGCATGGCATCTTCTGCAAATGTATGTCGAATATTGCCTCCCTGTCTTTTTCATTTGGAGGTCCGACATACAGCAATCGATCAAAGCGTCCTAACAAAAATTGCAGCAAACAAGGTATCGGTAGTAGTAGCAGAATTCAGCATGAAAGGTAGTAGCAGAACAGAGGATTTCACCTGGTCTTAGAAGAGCAGGATCGATCTTGTCTGGCCGATTTGTTGCAGCAATAACAGTGACATTAACTCTCTGGTGCAAACCTTTAACAAAAGAAATGTAAAATTCCACCTTAAAACGATTAGAAACTTTGACAATCAAGAGTTCCTCATACATAAAAAAAACTGAGACAATTTTGAACTGCTTTGCCACGTTAGATCCTATTTCTACCAATTAAACTAAGCCATAGATTACGGGCAGTGTTGGCATTTGTATTAAAGGACTTAAATTTTTAGTCATACACACTACCCTCCCCAGACCCCATTTATGGAATTACACTGGTTTTTTTTTTTTGTTGTTGTTGTTGTTGTTGACTTAAATTTTTAGTCAAGAAAAAGAAAATCATATAATGGAATGTCAGTGCCTTTCTCTTCCCCCAGCTACCCATTAGTGCCTCAGGTTTAATGTGGAGATAAGAATCTCATGTTGTACATGCTTAGGAATGATTTTAAACAACAAGATATTCAAGAAAATACGTCTATAGGACCAACTCACTCTTGTAGCCCTCCGCACTATATTACTCCTCCGGCTATTAAAAGACATCCTTAGGCACCTGCTTCCGACGTGAACAAATAATGGCATTGACTCACTGATAAAAAAGAAGAAAAACTATTACACTCTACCATGTTAAAAGTAAATGACATGGGCGTAGTTACTTCATCCAGACCCTTCAAAAATCACTGAAAAGCCTTCTAAAACCTGAAAGTAAGCATCCCAAATACATACTCCTATGTGATGCTTGAAAATTTCACGTAACATTTCTGTGTCTTGGCACTGCAACCTCAGCTTCAACCCTCCTGAAGCTCGCCACCCTAAACAGGTCATTCATACCTAACCCAGACGTACCTGGTTTTTTTAACATCGGAACTAGCGCAGCATAAGGGAAAAGGCACAAAGAGGGGAGGCAGTGTCTAGTATATGGCATTGATCTTGATTCATTACTTAGAAATTCTTTCCTAACCCAATGAAAATCATAAGTGCCTAGTATAGGACGTTGATCTTGATTCATTAATCTTAGAAGTTCTTTCCCCACCCCATGAAAAAAGTAGTTATGTATCCCTTTAAATTTTGAAGTGGGAACTTTGATAGTATGGTAATCTGGTTTCATTTCAAATGCTGCTTCGTCAAATGGCCACCAACTAAACTTGCTGACCTAAACAAAAAAGATCACCCACTAATGTTCTTCAATATAGTTCAAGTGTTGACAGCTGAAAAGTCCTTTAAATGTGGAACACTCACCATCTAATTCAATAAGAAGTTGACTCATGACCCGATCTGCCACAGAAACCCCATCACTTTCTTTGCCACGAACAACAGCAAGGCCATCTATTTCATCAAAAAATATAATTGAGGGAGCATTTGCCCTAGCCTTTGCAAATAAAGTTCTGACAGCTTTTTCTGATTCCCCCACCCATTTACTGTAAAGCTCAGGGCCCTTCACTGCAAGAAAGTTCAACCCTGCTTCGGAAGCAACTGCACGAGCTAACAATGTTTTGCTGCATCCTGGAGGACCGAACATCAAAACTCCAGTAGGGGGACGAGTGCCAATGCGCTTGAAAGCCTCCTGGTGTTTCTGAGGCCATTCAACAGCTTCTATGAGCTGCATCTTCACCTCCCTCTGTCCTCCAACATCATTCCAGCTTACCTTTGGAACCTCAAGTATAACCTGATATTAAGAGGAACCAAGTCAGTACAGGGCAGACTGCAATTCCAGATGTCTACAAATGGTCCTTAAGCAAATCTGTTGAAATAACAGGCAGCATGAACTTCAAGTGGAAAAGCAGGAAAAGATGATCAATTGCAAAGTATATACAGAAAATAAACTTAATTACAGGATGTAAGCGTCCATGACTAAACTTGCATCATACCCAGGGGCGGACCTAGTGCTTAGACTACGGGTTCCTGGGAACCAAGTAACTCTTGCGTAGACCCTGTATTTATATTAGGAAATTCACTAAATATTGGTAAATATCTGAGTGTGAACCCAGTTATTATTGCATATTAATCTGAAATTACGGTAGGAACCCATAAGCCTCAAATCGTGGATCCGCCTCTGAATTCATACCCCTACCACACTAAATTAATCAAAGACAAGTTAAAAGTTGACCCTTTACAAAAACCAACTTATGAATGCAATATGACTGGGTTCAATCCCAGAACTGCTAGCTCGCTGGCCAAAAACCATTAGAAAAATAGCTTGTTTTCTGAAACCTGTAATCATACAAATATCTGAATATGAAAAGCACATCAACGTAGAAAGCATCACCAAATTTAATAACTACGTTTAACAACTAAGAAACTCTAAACACGTAAAACATACCTCTCTCATGGCACTTGGCCTTATTTTCATTCTAGCCTTTTCAAAATCCTTATAAGTGATCCTAAGAGTGTCTGTTTGTTCCATGCAAGTAAAGTTTCTTGGAATATCTGATGAGATACATGCTTCTGAAATAGATGAAGATGCACCCTCGAAATCACTGTCAGAAGAGAGGTCTTTATTATCTCGCAAGCAATGGGTACCATTCCTGCCAAGGCGTCCATCAAATGCTGGAATTGAAGGTTTACTATGAGTATTGCCAAAGCATGTCTTTGACTCAACATGTTCACGAAGACAATTCCAAGCTGCTTCGTTGCACAGAGCAGCTAGATCAGCACCCACAAAACCATGTGTAGCTGTTGCAAGGTCTTGAAAATCCTTTTCCGGAAGAGCATGTTCCATTTCACTCATCAGTGTATGTAGTATTTCATACCGTTGTCTGGCAGACGGTACACCTAAACATATTTTTCCATGAAATGAGAAAGGGTCATATATCACATCAAAAACATGATAGCTAACGCAAAAAATACTGACTATGCTCAGCCGACTCACAGCAAGAATATGAAGAGTAACAGCAGTAATGACTGGTGGATGAAGTGACAGAATCTTAGCATTGAAATGATTTGACCTCATTCAATATTACATGTAGGAGGCTCCTTAATTGCGTTCAATTACCGTCACAATGTTGAAAATCAAAATAGAAACCAACAAATAAGTTGAACAAGGGGAGGGAAGGCATTCCATTAAAAAGAATATCTCACTATCAGTACGAAAAGAAGCAAAACGACAAATTGATACAGGAAAAGCCAGATCCTGTTCAGAGACGATATACTACAATAGGAGAAGAAGAATTGACATGTAATGTACCACAATAGGAAAAAAAATACATCCATCCTAACAAATCATGAGCATTCACAAGAGTTTCCTTTCTGTCTCTCGTTCTTTTTCTTTTATTGTTTCTCTAGTGGGGACGGGGGGTGGGGCGGAAGTGAACCTCCTTTCTTAGGAACTTGAGAAAGAAGATTAAATAATTCTATGAGCGTCCAACAATTTCCAGTAGATACCGAAGAGTAAAAAATATAAGAGGCAAGAAGCCAAGACTACACTAGAAGAAGATACAATCAGCAAAATCTTTCTTCTCTCTGAGTCTAATAGTCTTAGCTTCTTTTTTAGGCCCAGTACAATTTTATTGACCCCATTTCCTTCAGTAGCAAAGTTTCCACTTCCGGAAACTCAAATCAACATGGAATTACACTGGATCTCTTTCTCCGTGATATGAGATCTCACTTGCTTTTAACTGTTTAAACTATTATTTTCAACATCTCGACCTAGCTACATGCACAATTTAGACTTTATGCTTAATCTCAAATAGGATCATTTAATGGAGGTACCTGCAAACATATATCGAGCTCAACTCCTGGAACTATCCCCACCCAAAGACTTGTTAATATTTGTCAAGGAGAAGAAAGACGGGAAGAACCGACAAATAGTCATGTAAAACCTATATGGCGACTTAGGTATAAGCACTTCTAGAATCTAGACATAAGGTTTTCATAATTTAATGTCTAGTCCATTTCTGCAAATGATTAGGTCCCAAATAATAATTTATAAGGAGATTTTGCAGTGACCTATTTCAATTTCCCTGTCAAGTCTTCCAGGTCGTCTAAGAGCTGGTTCAACACTGTCAGGTCGATTGGTTGCAGCAATAACAATTACTCCATCAGCTCTTCTTATTCCATCCATCAAGTTTAACAATGTAGCTACCATTCTTTGGGAAAGCTCTTCACCTGCATCTTTACGAGCAGGCGCAATGGCATCCAACTCATCAATGAAGACCTGTAAATGAAAATGGCTCTGGGTTATGGAAAAGTTAATCGATTGACACTTGATATCAGAAAGCTTATATATTGCAGAAACCACGACCAAGATTTGTATTACAGCAAAGATACAGAAATCAAATTGACTTTTATACGGCCAAAAAAAAATAAGGTTAGTTAACTAAATTCAGTGTCAATCCCATAGTTTAGACATACTAGGCTATGCGAATCTCAGACATCGTTATCCATTTTTCCATCTGCACAGTTTACTGAGGCAATAGAGCAACTCCTATCTTCTGTACTAGAGTCCAATACCCGAAGTAATCAGACATCATAGAGCAAGTGTCCAAGAATAACTTAATGGTGTCCTATGTGGACATCTAGCACAAATCTGACACAGCAACATTCAATAATCTCTATGTTACCTTCTCAAAGACAATCAACAATCTCTACATATTGTGTATCTTGAAGGATAATGAGAAGTCCATGGAACATAACTTGACAATGATGGGGCAGTGCTTCCATCTTTTAATTCCGTTTAAAATCTTTTCTTATAACACCGCTTCCATCTATTATCAATTTGCTTTTACCTATTCAAAAAGAATATTGCTTAAGGAAATCCACGAGTTGTTTCTATCAGAAAAACAAGTTCATTCAGTTGAAGGGAGCAAACCATAATACTAGCTTGCAGAGCTCAAATGTTAGCTTAGAGATTGCGCTGTAGCACTGACGATTCCATATATAGCCTATCATAATTTATGAATGAGATATAATCAAGAGTTACAACTTCATGAACTACCATGGTGCAATGCATTTCTAACAGGAAGATCTAAACTAGATATAAGATTCATGGCTCAGGATTAAAATGTAGGACCTTCAAAACCGATGCGAAGTAATAAAAGGAAACACCAAAACTTTTTGATAAGGTAAAGATTAAAGGAACCACCAAAACTTTTAAATGGACTTCTCACAGTTTCTCATCCATAATTCATACATTTCAAAAAGATTGTTTTTTTTTTAAGAATTACATTTCAAAAAAATATTTCCTTGAGATCACAAGAATCGATATCTCGTTGTGACTTCCTACTACTGAAGTTCTATTTTCCATTTTGTTGGCATTACACATTAAGACACTTTAAGCAGTGAGACTTCAATTTCAGCTATTGTGACAATTGAACTCAAGAAAATTTACTATTTAAACAGAAGATATCTGAACTGTAAGAAGTGAGAAAGCAAACCACGGCAGGAGATGCTTGACTCGCTGAATCAAAGACCTCGCTCAGTGCCCGTTCACTTTCGCCATAATATTGACTAATTACTTCAGGCCCATTGACGGAGAATAGGTTTACACCAGCTTCATGAGCACATAATCGCGCCAAAGCAGTCTTTCCAGTTCCAGGTGGGCCATGAAGAAGTACTCCCTTTGTCGGCCGTAAACCCATGCTGAAATATTGACAACTGAACATCAGCATATGATAGAAAAGCAATACGACATGGACATTTTCTATATAGAATGATTTTGTTATATTGGTGTAGTAAGGAAGCTCATTAGCAGTGGTCCTGCATCAGAGATATGCATTCGCTTTCAGAAACTCCAACAATTTTCCTAGAGAACAAATTACTCTTCCCCCAAAACAGAAAGGAAAAGAGGAAAGCTGCTTATTCAATTTCTGGCAGGAAATTTGAAAATATATTCATGCTATTATCAATGTGCTGCAACAACGGTAAATCTTACAGTAACTGTATATCAAGCTGGAAAAAAGGACTAGTTGAAACAAAAAAATCTACCAAATAAGGCAGTGAACATTTCACATACTGCACAAAGAAAAATTTAAAACCCATTATCGTAAAAAGGAGAATATTTCAGCAAAGAAATTTTCGAAACCATTTTTAAGGGAAAAATTGCATATATATATGCCATTAACCAAAGTTATATCCTTCTAAAAAAAACTGACTTTTACATTAGAAAGAGAGCATACCTAGCCATAGTACCTTTCACAGCTGATGATACTATTATGTCCATTAGAACTGCAAATTCTTCAGAAAGACCACCCAATTTTGGGTAGTCAACTCCATCCTTACTGTTGATATTTCTATGTTCAAGCTCTGATGGTAATAATCTTCTAATGGGAGTTCCCATATCAGTATTCTGGGGTAAATGTAGAACTACTTTTGTTTTGTGATCTATAGAGAAAGCAACATTCACATACTCCCCCAAACTTTGTTGAGGAGAAGCACCTGTAACTTGGAAAAAACACAGCCTTGAAAGCAGTGGGACAATCACAAGATTTCCAGAGAGTAAAATACGAGAATACAACCATGAAGCTGTACAGGTTTGTACAAGTTTCTTTGAATGGTCATCTACCAAAACTTCTCTTATATTGAATATGTTGCTAGACGTGCCACCTACATCAGAAGAAATTGACACTGATTCTTGATCCTTGGGCGTATTGAACTCCCTGGTGCCAGGAGAATTAAGTCTAGAATGAGAGTGTAATGGAGTCCTTGGAGATGAAACCCTCATAGACTCAGCTCGACCATTTATTGTTTCAGTGGTTGAATATTGAGGGGATATGGAGCTGTTTATCGCAGATTTTCCATTACGAGATACCAGCAACAAAGATAGTTCCTCGCATTTACTTACGGAAAGGGAACTAACTTTATCATTGGACAGTCGATTGCTTCCATTTGCAATACTTCTTATGGTATGATCACCGATAGGATGAACAAAAATGATCCTACCTGAGGCAGGAGAACCCATACTCCATGAGAGGCTTGAAGATAATCGTGCTCCATCTTTTAAAACCTGCAAAGAGATCAATGTCAAGTCAGTGAAAATTCTATCATTTGGTGTTACAATCCACCTCTCTTTAGATACTTTCAAAAGAAAAAGTATTTAAATAATACCCAGATTCAACAAATATTATAAGCTAACATCAGGTTGAGGAAAATTTTATAACTATTTCATTATCGCTCTGGAACATCGTTGTGTTTTCATTTCAGGTTCAGGATAAAATAAACACTTAAACAATCTCCAGGTTAATATGCTTATTTGCCAAACTAAGTAACAGGGACTGGATAGTAGAGAAATTGGAAGAATGAAACAAATATTTGCATCCAAACCTTACAAGAAGGGAAAACAGTCGCAAGAGCAAAGAAGTTTCCTGCTTCATGAGCCACGTTTTCTGTATCCTCAAGCCCAAAATGCCGTGTACACTCATCTACTAATGAGCTAAGCAGGAAGTTACTTTCATATTTCCTCGAAGAAGCAAGGGATACCTGTTAACATTGGAAAGTAAAATAAGATCAAACTCTATGAAACCAATAAGTGTTTAACTCCAGAGTCTTATCGAAAATTGACTACAAGCACTTACAATAAACTTACGCAGCACATCTATAAACCCACTAATAATAAAACAACATGCGTATAGCAAAAAAGCACATCCCTTGACAATGCCCCTTTCCCAAATCACCAGCTCAAATATCTAATCTATTATAAGAAATATTTCCTCAAAATTTATGTTGATACGCATGTTTAAAAACTTTTACTTCCTCACACCATTCATCCGGATCAACGTGATCCATATCAGAAGCTGCTTCGACAGCAAAGTTGTGGTTTGGACTTTCATGATGTTTGTAATATGGTGTTACATGGACAATATCTTCTGTCGGATAATTCCTTCGACAGATATGAAAGGGATAATAAATGCAGCTCTTTTTTAATTGTTCTCATGAACATACTCTTTCAGGTGAAAGAGGCTCATATAAGTTCGAAGTCGAGCTCAAGTCATAAACTAAGAAAAATATAGAACACAAATTAGTTACAAATAAATTAAGTCTATTGATGAAATTCAGGCACAGTCAGAATTCTTCACACACGCGTGCGCGCGGATACACACACACGCATACAGAAATTTCATATGCATATATTTAAAAAAAAGCAATATTTTTTAATTAGAACGATAGAGATAAAAGAGGAACAAAAATTACCGAGACAATGGAGCCAGGAGAAATAGAAGAAGAAAGCATGGAAGATTCGGAAAGCCAAATTTTACAGCCTTTAGTATCCACAGTTTCAACAGCATCTTCTGAAAGTCGGCCAATGAAAGCTGTTTTCGAAATCAAAGAAGGGAACTTTCTAGAAGCTTCTTCAAGACCGAACCTTCTAATCTCTTCTTCACTGAAATCTTCACCGTCCGATGAAATTGATGGAGTAGTAGTTGAACTAACTTCTGATTGTGAAAGCCTTGATGCTGATTTTTGATTCTTCTTCTTTGAAGGCATTTTCAAAATTGAATAAACTATACTTAGAAACAAAAATTGATATTTTTGATGAAAAAGTTTGTGAATTGAATTGAATTTCTTTGTATATCTGCTGCTGCTGCTCAAAGATTTGGAGGTGCAATGGTGTTTAAACCCTTAACAGAGGTTTCGCGCTTGGGGGAAAGAAGTGTAAAATACTATTCAGGTCCCCAACTTTGTTCTTGATTTGCGCTTTTGTCCTCAAAAACTTCTTATTTTTCAAATGGATCGTGCCTTAGCATCCTTCAACTCCAACCAATAGGTTGTGAGCAAGGTTGTAAGTTTTTGGAGGCAATAATACCGAAGAACTATTTGGAAACAGTCTTTCTGTCGTAGGATAGGACAAGGTTACTATACTGAATTGTTGTTGTTGATCGTGCCTTAGCGGTCCCTTTCTAGTTTCGGTTTTCCTTTTTCTTCTTTCCTTTATTAAATACTTCTCAGTATTACTTTTTGTCCTAGTTTCACTAATCTAAAGTTGAAAACAAACAAATTTAAAATTTTGTGATTTTAAATATATCATATAACCAATAAAGTATGTCATCTAAGATTAAATAACAAATTTAAATTTAAATTATTTAAAATATAAAAAATTAATATTTATTTAAAATGAATTAATGTGAAATACATATCACCTAAAATAGAACAAAGGTAGAATATATTTGATTATTACTTATTTTACTTCAAAAGTAATGTTTATGAGTTTATAACATAGATTTAGGAAAGAAAAGATGAATAAGATACTTCAATGTTAAAAATTTTGGAAATTAAAGGTTGATAAATTAGAAGTTGAATTCATATTTGGAAAACTATCAAGCAATTGAGATAAACAACAAAAATAGAGATAAATAACTATAATAATATACCTAGTGTAATCTTACTAGTGGGTCTGAAAAAATAGTATATATGCAGATGTTATTTTATGAAGGTATACATATTAGTACCTATACTCCGGGCTTAACCAAAGCATGACAAAGTAGAGATAACAAAATTTGATTTTCTCAACCTAGAGGACAAAAAAGTGATAATGCTGCACTGTCCCACACCGTAGTGAGAAATATGTGTGCATACTTTATAAGCAAAGCACAGGAAGTAGACCATAACTGGGCTCAGTAACGCGGGCCTGTAACCCAAGTGGGAGTAATAAAGTAATGGAATTGTGTTATTGTGAATTATGTCCATAATGAATTGTGCTTCTGAGCACACGATTGTATGAAGGTCCGGTACAATACTCTGGCAAGTAGAGATTTTCCCTACCCGTTTGGGTATTGTTATCGGCTGACTTAACAGAGCAGTCGTGGGTATAGTTCACCGCATTGGGTGGGCATTAAGGACTGGATCTCATATCTGCGTTGGCTATGGCCCAATTCCTTATGGGCTCATAATAATAATTGGACCATTACTTTTTTACCTGTTTTTTTTGTTAAAAGCCTCTTAAAAAGACTATTTTGCCCTTCTTTATTAAAAGACTACTTTCTCTTCAAGTACACGCTAGTCCTCTACTGTCTCTGTTTCTCTCTCCCGTTGTTGGCATTTTTTGATTTGTTCTTCTCTTAAATCAGACGGTTTTCGTTGTTGTTTTGATTTTTCAACTGCTAGTCATCATTGTTCCCCATTACGATTTAATCACAGGAACATTGTATTAAATTTGTGAGTTTTATTTTACGATTTAATTTCTGGTTTTGGTCTTGATAGTCATGTATTTATGATAAAATAGTTTCTATGTCTGATAAAATAATTTCTGGGTTTAGTTTTATAAGTGCATTAGTTTCACTTTTACGATTGTGTTTTTAGGTTTTTTGAACGAGTGTTTATGTTGTTGATGAAAATTATATAAATTCTTCAGTGATTAGATGTCCAAATTTTTAAAAATTTTGAGAGTTAAATAGATGATACTATTAAAGTGTGAAGTTTATAATAGTTCAATGATACCTTAGATAGGAGCTGAAGTTTTTTTTTCATGTTTTGGCATTATTTTTATATTTAAATTTGTGTTTTGTTTTTTGTTGAATGTTTTGTGTTTGTAACTGGTGAAGTTCAACTTTAGGAGCTGAAGTTTTTGTGCTTGTAACTGGTGATGTCCTGCTTTAGGAGCTGAAGTTTTTGTTTTTGTTACTGGTGAACTTCAGCTTTAGGAGCTGTATTTTTTGTGTTTGTAACTAGAGAAGTTCAGTTTTAGGAGCTGAAGTTTTTGTGTTTGTAACTGGTGAAGTCCTGCCTTAGGAGCTGAAGTTTTTGTGTTTGTAACTGGTGAAGTTCAACTTTAGGAGTTGAAGTTTTTGTGTTTATAACTGGTGAAGTCATGCTTTATGAGCTGAAGTTTTTGTTTTTGTTACTGTCGAACTTCAGCTCGAGAGCTGAAGTTTTTATGTTGTAACTTTTTGTCTTTGTAACTGTGGAACTTCAGCTTTCTTAGGTATTGAAGTTTTAACTGATCTTTTTGATAATGTCCTGATGTTATTTTTTGTATCTTTTACTTTTTTTTGAACATATGGCTCCTAAAGCACCTAAAGATCCTAATGCAGCTAAAGTAGGCAAAGCACCTAGACAACCTATAATACCCCTAGGTACTTATGTCTCTGCTCCTCCACCTACAAGACCAGGGCAAAGATATTTTGAGTTTGGAGATTGGTTTAACTCTAAGGGTTAGTGGCAGGGAACCATGATTTGAAGAAATTAATTGCAACTTTCTTGACTCCTACACAACGGGATAAGCTTAATAATGGTAATTTTCGATACATTATGGCTATGGAGAATTTTCAATGCAGCATGAAGTTGGTTCATTGTCTGTGTCTTTCTCGAATATTCACCAATGATCAAGACTCTATTAGTTTCAAGATTTTTGGTCATGATGTTTCTTTCACCCTTGAAGACTTTCACATTATGTGTGGTTTGCGGATCAGAGCACATAATATTGAAAAATAAATTAATCGAGAGAGCAATATTCTAAAGCAGTATTTTGGTAAGTCCAAGGGTGTGACTTTGAAGGATATTCGAAGTTTTATGACTCGCAATGAAATTCCAAAGAATGTTATGAATCACACACACGTATGCGAGACTGATGATGTTGTTAAGCTTATAAAAATTCTTGTTGTAGAGTATATTTTGTTTGGGAAAAATACCGAGTCATATGTGATAGAGGAGTGTGCATCTATTGTTGAAGACGATAAGGTTTGTGCTGAATATCCTAGGGGTAATATGACTTATGAGAAGCTCATTTATTCACTGAAACATGCATTGGACAAGTAGAACAAATTACATACAACTGAGTATAAACTTGTGTACGTTCCTGGGGTTTTGCACGCCATCATGTGTAGGTATGGAGGAAGAATCTGGTAGCTCTCTTCAGGTGTTCCCCTTATGCAAGCAACAACTTTTTGAATAGCACGTCATGCCTTGTGATAACCAATGTCAATTCCAAATTATTTTTTTTCATTTCATTTTCTACAAAGGCTGGTGTAACCTCTATCTTTTTATCTCGAACATGTTCTATAATTTGTTCACTTATAAAATTTGATGTAGCATGCTTCTGATCTGATTTTCTTGCATCAACCGAGCATGCATGGATGTTATGATATTTTATCACCCTGAATAGTATGGAATTTTTTATTCTGGTAGCACGTACTTTCCACCCACATTTTTTCACGATGCATTTCAGCTCGTATCTCTTTGAACATGATCTAACAGCAGTGACTTCAACTTTCTGGTTTATCTCCAAGCTGCAGAAAAATTTAGTCATGTTTTGTTTGTTCTCAAAAATTGATCTGACTCTTACTTCCTCATGCAACGCATCGTGCCTAAGTATTTTACATGGTGGAGATTCTTTCAGCTTTCTCCCCACTCTTCTTCTTGATTTCTGAGAAGCACAAGAAGTTTCAGCAATTTCTTCAATTATATTTGATGCTATCGGTATAAGTTCCATGTTTAATTCATCTTCGTTGTTGCTTATCATTGCAGAAGGTAAAAAAAAACTTTCTTGGATTGTGTGTTGGTTGTCAATTTACATTATTACCTGTCCTTCTTCTTCTTGGTCATCGATAAATTGGTATGAATTTATTGGAGGAGGGGGTAATTGTTGTAGCATTATATATTCTGAAGTAATTGTAATGTTAAAAGGTTGTTGCTCGTTGTCTACTTTCATTATTGGTTGTCCTACTTCATGTTGATAATCAACAAAAGATTATGAATCTATCGCATATACAAGAAATTGTTTGAATGCTCCAGATTCTGAAGGTTATATTTTTTCGATGACGAAATGGCAATTCTTGTAGGCTGAATTAGTTGTAAGCAAATGTATACAGGTACTGATTTTTTCATCTGAAGTTACAAGCATTCCTTTGTTTGTATTTAGTTTGATATCAAACCATATTTTTAGTACATGTCTGGTTGAATCAATATTTGCAACTTCACTAATTTTCTTCAGGAAAGTATTAAATGATATGTGCTAATTAAGTAGAACAAGTTTTATATCATGATCCAAGTATTTGAAATAAGTAGTCCACCTCCCATTGAAATTTACAACAACGCAAATCGGATTCATCCTGCAGACTGTAGTTTTGGTTAAAAGTCATAACAAAAGTGTCAAATGTATGACAAAAACTTCAGCTCATCACTAAATACACTAAATAAACAAAAGCTTTACGACAAATACTATTGAGTCCAGGATAAAAATTTCAGCTTATCAAGTGCTGAAGTTTTTAGAAATGAACTAAATAACTTCACCAAATTGGGCTGAAGTTATTTGAAAAAGCTTTAGGACAAAAACTATCGAGTCCAGGAGAAAAACTTCATCTTATCAAGTGCTGAAGTTTTTAGAAATGAACCAACTAACTTCAGCACATTGTGCTGAAGTGTTTGAAAAAGCATTTACAACAAAATTATTGGTTGCACGATGAAAAACTTCAGCTTATTATGTGCTGAAGTTTTATAAATGAACTAAATAACTTCAGCACATTGGGCTGAAGTTTTTGAAAAAGCTTATGACAAAAACTATCGAGTCCGGGAGAAAAATTTCAGCTTATCAAGTGCTGAAGTTTTTAGAAATGAACTAAATAACTACAGCACATTGAGCTGAAGTTATTTGAAAAAGCTTTAGGACAAAAACTATCGAGTCCGGGAAGAAAACTTCAACTTATCAAGTGCTGAAGTTTTTAGAAATGAACTAAATAACTATAGCACATTGGACTGAAGTTTTAGAAAATGAATTCAACAAACTTGAGCACGTTTCAACATTAATTGCATAGTACACAGGAGTGAACATAATAAAGACAATTAAAGTAGTAATTATATTGCGTTGGGGGTATGTATTAGTGTAATAATTACATTCCTATCACATTCATGCACGCTTTTCTTTAAACGGCGTTTAAAATTCCTCTTTGCTTTTTCATATACCATGCAGAAGTTTTTTTTTCCCTATAAAAGTATGTCACGACCTGGATTTCCCACCATTGGGATCGTGATGGCGCCTACTCGTGGTAGCTAGGCAAGCCAACTTATTTACCGTTTCATCATTAAATAATTATCTTAATAGACTATAGCATCAATATAAAACATTAATTCTAATGAGAACAATAGCGGAAGTCTGTCTGATAAATACGAATCAAAATACGGAACAGTTAAATATATCCTCTACCCAAGATTTAGTGTCACATTACTCACAAACTTCTAAGAATAAACTAAATATAAAGGTTTGAAAGAAATATAACAGTTGTCTGTCTCGAAACAATGAGGCAACAGTCAAATAAGAAAAATTTAAAGAAGAGACGTCGGGCCTGCGGACGCCTGCAAGGCTACCTCAGTCTCGTGATAATTAAATCCTGCTCCCGTACTACTGCTGTTGTTGCTCCTCAAAACCTGGACCTGTGCAAAAATGCACAGAAGTGTAGCATCAGCACAACCGACCCCATATGTTGGTAAATGTCTAGCCTAACCCCGACGAAGTAGTGACGAGGCTAGACTGGGCACCACATAAACCTGTGAAATTATAAATATACAGCGGAACATCGAATACAAGGCAATTAACAATATGGGAGGGGGAGACATGCTATGGGGAGATACAATCTCAACAGTAATCCCAAATAACAAACTAGAACAACTTAGATTCACAATGATCAAGGAAACAATTCTCAATACAAACACACGGTATCAATAACTGTTGCGGCGTGCAATCCGCTCCATAAATATCACTGTTGCGGCGTGCAACCCGCTCCACAAATATCATTATTGCGGCGTGCTACCCGACCCATAAATACCACTTATTAGGTATCGTTGTTGCGTCGCGCAACCCGATCCTCACATATTATTGTTGCGGCGTGCAACCCGATCCTCAATATCATTGTTGCGGCGTGCAACTCGCTCCTCAATATCATTTAACAGATTGATTTCCCAAACAACAGTCACAATTAAGAGACATAAAAATAAGCAAATATCTGACAAACATCCCGGCAAGGAAAATAATCCAACAAGTTCAACCAAACGTCTCGGCAAGGGAATAATTAACAACGCTTTCTTACTTTTCCTCATCTCATAATTTACTCTTCTATTTTGAGCCAACGCTCCAATTAATCAGGTCAATTCGTATGCCTTCAATATTCGTATCACAGTTCGAGCCAATGCTCCCAAGAATCAATTAATCATTTTACCGTTCACATGTTATTCACAACATTTAGAAATCCTCCAATAAACACGGAGTTCACAGCCAAGTCATGATAATCACATTATAAGAACTCACGGTCATGCTAGACACCGATGTATAGATACTCGTCACCATGCCTATACATCGTACTCGATCATATAGCAATTAGCAACAAGACTCAACACCTATTCTCTCAAGCTAGGGTTAAACCAAACACTTACCTCAAAGCCTTGAAATCCACTTAATCCTCAACGATAGCTTTACCTCGCGGTTCCACCTCCAATTCGCTCGAATCTAATCACAAATTGTTCAATTACTTTAATAAACACTATATGAATCAATTTGAATGCATAAAAATGATTTTCCCAAGTTTTTCCCAAAAATTCCAAAAAAGCCCCCGGGCCCACGTAGTCAAAACTCGAGGTTCGAAGCAAAACCCGATTACCCATTCCCCCACGAACTCAAATACGTAATTTGTTTTAAAATTGGACCTCAAATCAAGGTCCAACTCCCCAATTTATAGAAAACCTAGGTTCTACCCAAAAACCCCAATTTCACCCATGAAAATCCTTGATTTCAAGTGGAAAACATGTTTAATGATGTTAAAGATTGAAAGAATTGAGTAAAAATCAACTTACAAGTGATTTGGTATGAAGTTTTCTCTTGAAACATCGCCTATGGTGTTTGGGTTTTGAAAGAATGGTGAAAAGTGATGAAATTTCGACTAAGTATAAAAATTGTTGGGCTGCGGATATGGGAATTGCGAACTTTGGTTCGCAATTGCGAACCAAACAGGGGGTGGGAATTGCGACATTTTGGTTCGCATTTGCGAACACTGGGCCTGGGTACGGACTTCGCATTTGCGAAGCCTTGATCGCATTTACGATCTGGCCCCCTCCGCTTTTGCAAACAATTTGATCGCTTTTGCGATCTGGCCCAGATTTTCCTTATTTCGCATTTGTGATGGTGTGTTCGCATTTGCGAGAAATTCTTCGCAAATGCGAAAATACCAGAACTGAGGAATACCAGCTTTTTCAAATATGAGAAATGCAATCTGATGCATATCCAAAACTCACCCGAACCCTCGGGGCTCCAAACCAAACATGCACACAACCTCAAAAATATCCTACGGACTTGCTCGCGTGATCAAATTGCCAAAATAACATCATTTACATAGAATCAAGCCTCAAAACTCATGATTTTTCTTTTAAACTTCATAAACTTTCGAACTTGAAACTTATAGTCCGAAACACGTCAAACGACGTCCGATTTCGACCAAACTTCACAGAAAGCGCTTAAACAATATATAAGACTTGTATTGGGCGTCGAAACCAAAATACGAGCCTGATACCATAGTCTTTTAATCAATTTTTATTTCTATTTTCTTTAACAATTTTAGAAAAATAATTTAAAAGAAAAATTCTTTTACTCGGGTTCTAGACCTCGGATTTCGACTCCGGGCACATGCCTGAGTCCCATATTTTTCTACGGACCCTCCGGGACTGTCAAATCACGGGTCCGAGTCCGTTTACCAAAAATGTTGACCGAAGTCAAATTTAATCATATTAATATCAAAATTCTTCAAATTTTTTATAGATTTCACATATTTCAACATAAAAGCTTTCCGGCTACGCACCCGGATTGTGCACGCAAATCGAAGCAAGTAAAAATGAGGTTTTCTAGGCCTCAGCAGCACAGAACGAATGAGGAAACAGGTGATGACCCTTTGGGTCGTCACATCCTCCACCTCTAAAACAACCGTTCGTCCTCGAACGGACAAAGAAAGAAGTACCTGAGTCGGGGAACAAATGTGGAAAACGGCTCCGCATATCAGACTCGGACTCCCAGGTCGAGGCTCCACTGAACACGAACAGAGGGGAAACTCCTAGATCTCAACTGACAAACCTGCCGGTCTAGAATAGCTACCGGCTCCTCCTCATAAGATAATTCCTTGTCCAACTGGACAGTGCTGAAGTCTAACACATGTGTAGGATCGTCGTGATACCTCCGAAGCATAGACACATGAAAAACTGGATGCACGGCTGACAAGCTAGGTGGCAATGCAAGTCTATAAGCCACCTCTCCCACTCGATCAAGAATCTCAAACGGACCAATGTACCTAGGGCTAAGCTTGCCCTTCTTTCCGAACCTCATCACGCCCTTCATACGCGACACCCGAAGCAACACCCGCTTACCAACCATAAAATCTACATCTCGGACCTTACGGTTTGTATAACTCTTCTGTCTAGACTGAGCTAAACGCAGCCTCTCCTGAATGATCTTGACCTTATCTAAGGCCTCCTGAAATAAGTTTGTACCCAATAATCGAGCCTCTCCCAGCTCAAACCATCCGACTGGAGACCGACATCGCCTACCATACAACGCCTCATATGGAGCCATTTGGATGCTGGACTGGTAGCTGTTGTTGTAGGCGAACTCTGCTAAAGGCAAAAACTGGTCCCACTAGCCTCCAAAGTCAAGGACACAAGCCCGGAGCATATCCTCCAATATCTGAATAGTCCTCTCGGACTGGCCATCCGTATGAGGATGGAATGCTGTGCTCAACTAAACCTGGGTGCCTAACTTTTGCTGAACCGCTCTCCAGAAGCGCGAGGTAAACTGCGTACCCCAATCTGAAATGATGGATACCGGTACACCATG
>MU716498.1:0-52269 GCA_026770625.1 Nicotiana glauca
AAATAACTAATCCCGTTCCGATCGTCCTTTAATTGGAAAAACTCTTTTATGTTTATATCCCTTTCGCCGGGGTGTGAGCGCCGTAAAAAAGAGGTGTGACAGGTACATGATTCATAGCGTGGTTTACACTTTACATAGCCCAATGTGAAAGATACATATTACATAAGTTCATGACCCACATTTCCTGTCTACGGAGCCTCTAAACATGAAAAAAGGATGATGACGTACTGGCCGGTAACAAGGCTCCGGCTATACCTTATACAAATATCAAAATAAGATCCCAAAACAGAAGCGGCATGAGCCACGCAGGGCCCCGAAAGGAAAGGGGCTTACCAATTTAGCTGACGGGAAGTGATGAAGAGCTACAGTGGGTGGACAGGAGTACCTGCTATGGATCCACCTACAATCATAACACGAATGTAGCGCCCCCGGCAAAAGGGACGTCAGTACACTTGAATTGTACTGGTATGCATGAACAAAATTGCTCCAAGTAAACTCAAGCCATATACAAGTAGGTAACAGTAATAGAAACAACAATCAAATGCACAAGGAAAGGAACAATCAAGCCAAACAAGTTTTCAATCTCTCATGTTTCCCCCTTCCACAATTCCACGTCAATGATTTCACAATTTGCTCAAATGTTTATTTCAATAGCGATTTCGATCACTTTCCACCCTTATTACCTCGGCCACCCTTATTACCCTGGCCACCCTTATTACCACAACCCGTACCTTATAACTTCGTGTTGCGGTGCGCAACCCGATCCCACCGTACAGTCACAATTCACCAACAACACAACAACAATCAACAATTCACAAAGATCAACAACAACACTTCTTAAGAAATAACAACAACAATTTACAAGTATTTCCATAACCATCCATACTATTTTCTGTCATATCCAAAAACTCACATGTGTTTTACATCACAACGACAATTGCCCACAATAAGCCATAGATGTGGTTATCACAGTTATTCCAGTTGCATCATTTACGATTTTCTTTTGTCATTTGTTTCTCAATTCTTACCATAAGCACAATCACAATAATTTCATGAATAAGCCACGCAGATATCACATACCAAACATTCGTACGCCAAACAAGGCGATTCTACAAAGATCAAGGAAAGCCATACATACCTGGAGCCGAATTCCCTTTTAATATCTACTTCCAACTTTACCAAAAAGCCTGGCAACGTCAATCTAGCGCACAAATTAACACATATTTCTTAGAATCAAAGTTCACAATCACTACCCGAACATATTTAGGTTATCAACCCTCCTTTACACAATTCTTTACTCACACCTAATTACTCTTACTAGATTTTAGGTTTTAATAGACATGCATGAGTGTTTCGACCCCTATTACCAAGAATCAATGCATAAGAATCTCCCTTTTTATTAAAATCTGAAAATCAATGAAAAAGAGTTAGGGACCTTACCTGCAAGAATGCAGATGAAGATAATACTTAAGAATTTTCGGGCCTGGGTGACTTTGGAAAATCAAATTGATGTAGATTGTTTTCTCTCTCGAGAACCCTCTCTTCCCTCTCTCTTATTTTGCCCAGTAACGTGGTTAAAATGAGGGGTTGGGATGTTTTACCAAAAAGGGGGTCAGGTTTAAAATTTAGAAAATTTAGAAGCCCGAGCAGGATCTACGGTCGCACTTTGCGATCGGAGAATCGAAATGCGGTCCGCAGATTAGACCGCAGAAGTGTCCCAAAACTCTGTGCGTTTTTGCTTGGGAATGCGGTCCGCATTCCTGTTCTACGGTCGCATAATGCACCGCAGAACTGACCTTCACAAATCCTTGAGGAATTTGTACGACGGTTATGTGGTCTGCATATGGATTATGCGATCGCCTAATGGACCGAATTTTTAACATCAATTTCGACTAAATCTCTGATTAATTCTGCGGCAGAAATACGGTCCGCATACGTGATCTGCGACCACATAATGACAATTTTTGAGAAAATTTTGATTCTTGATTTTTAAGTGCAAAATCAGTAAAAAGGGTCTTTCTAACACATATTCGGAACTTGGCACTACGAACTACTAGGTTTTGAGCACAAAATTTTATGGGGCCTTACAAGGTGTCACCCATGAAAAATCATTCGTCCTCGAATGAGCACTTTTGAAAATCAGTTAGTTTGAAAAACATGATATGCAAGCTCCCAAGTTTTTCCACTAACTCCCATGATTTAGAAATATTTCGCCAGAGTTTCCTTTGTAATTTGGACACATCTACCTGTCAGAGAGCCCCCGAAACCACATTTCCAAGCACCATCACACAACTTTTGTTACCTCTATAACTGATATAAAATCCATCACCCCCTACACTTGTACATATACAATCTCTTGACACACTTTTGCACATAGTTTGATTACTCTAATGAGCCCTATATAGTTTAACCACTACGATTCACTATACACATGCAAATTAATCATTACCAATCTCTACTATCATAAGCCATTTACTTATCACAATTCATTTACCAAGAAGGGTTTGCATATGGCTCAAATAATCACAACACATACAATTTTGGCACAATTTGAAGAATTACAATAGTAAAGCATTTAGGGGAGAAATGGGGTGACTTTGCACCAAATGGGACACAATGCCAGTTCGCTGGGGACAAGAGTTCGCACGATCACTACTGGACTTGTTCAAAAAAATGGGGATATTTTTCTTTCATCTCGTCTTCCGCTTCCCAAGTGGCTTCCTCTACTTGTTGATTTCGCCACAACACTTTAACTGAAGCAATTTCCTTGTTTCGCAATTTACGGACTTGTCCATCAAGAATAGCAATCGGAATTTCTTCATATGATAACTCTTCAGTAACCTTGATGTCTTCTACTGGCGCGATGGTGGACGGATCTCCAACCACTTTCCTTAACATAGACACATGGAACACCGGGTGCACTAGGGACATTTCAGGGGACAACTCTAGCTTATAAGCAACTTGCCCGATCCTTTGAATGATCCGATAAGGCCCGACATATCTAGGACTCAGCTTCCCTTTCTTCCCAAATCGCATGACTCCCTTCATAGGAGACACCCTCAAGAATACCCAATCGTCTACTTGGAACTCCAATTCTCTTCGACGAACATCCCCATAGGATTTCTGGCGACTCTGAGCAGTTTTCATCCTTCCCTGAATGACTAACTTTTTCCATAGCCTGGTGCACGAGATCCAGCCCTATCAACTCTGCTTCACCAACTTCGAACCATCCGATCGGAGACCTATATCTCCTTCCACACAATGCCTCGAATGGGCCCATCTGGATGCTAGCATGAAAGATGTTATTGTAAGAAAATTCTATAAGGGGCAAGTGATCATCCCAACCACCTTTGAAGTCCAAGACACAAGCCCGCAACATATATTCAAGCGTCTGAATAGTCCGCTCGGCTTGACCGTCAGTCTGCGGATGGAAAGCTATGCTAAGATTCACCTGAGTACCCAAACCTTGCTAAAATTTCTTCCAAAAATTAGTTGTGAACTGGGCCCCTCGATCCGAAATAATAGAAAGTGGATGCCATGAAGCCTTACTATCTCCTTGATATACAACTTAGCATATTTTTCTGCAGTATCGGTGGACTTGACTGGCAAGAAGTGAGCTAATTTGGTGAGTCGATCCACTATTACCCAAATTGAGTCAAACTTTTGCTGAGTGAGAGGTAATCCTACCATGAAATCCATGTTGATCATCTCCCATTTCCACATTGGTATTTCCATAAGCTGGGTTAACCCACCGGGCCACTGATGCTCAGCTTTTACTTGCTGACAATTTGGATATTTAGATACAAAGTCAGCCACACCCCTCTTCATATCGTTCCACCAATAAATTTCCTTGAGATCGTGATACATTTTCAAAGAACCCGGGTGCACCGAATACCTGGAATGATGAGCCTCCGCCATTACTCTCTCCCGAAGGTTATCCACATCTGGACTACATAGCCTTCCTTGATATTGTAACACACCATCATTGTCGTCGAGTGAATTTGCCGAAGTTTTATTGTTCAGAACTGCCTCCTTCATTTGTGCCAATGCTGGGTCGATGAACTGTTTTTCCTTGACTTCCGCTACAAGCGATGATTCTGCTTTATAACGCACCATAATTTCCTCCTCATTTGGGGTCAAAATGCAAACCCCAAGACTGGCCAACTGATAGACCTCCCGAGCTAGGAGCCTCTGATCCGCCCCCAAGTGAGCCAAACTACCCATGGATTTTTGACTGAGGGCGTCGGCCACCACATTCGCCCTTCCTGGATGGTATGAGATGTTCATATCGTAATCTTTAAGCAATTCTAACCACCCACTGCCTCAAATTTAACTCCTTCTGTTTGAACAAATATTGGAGACTCTTGTGGTCCGAGAACACATCCACATGGACCCCATAAAGATAATGCCGCCATATTTTCAAGGCAAATACAATTGCTGCAAGCTCTAAATCATACGTCGGGTGATTCTTCTCGTGATTCTTGAGTTTCCTTGAAGCATACGCTATAACCTTCCCCTGCTGCATCAATACACACCCCAAACCGACCCTGAAAACATCACAATAGACCACTAATCCTTTCTTGCCTTCCGGCAAGGCCAATATCGATGCCGAGGTCAACCTTGACTTCAATTCCTGAAAACTTTTCTCACAAGCGTCGGACCATTGGAACTTAACTGCTTTCTGCGTCAATTTAGTCAATGGGGAGGCGAGGGTAGAGAATCCCTCCACAAACCTCCGGTAGTAGCCGGCTAAACCCAAGAAGCTACGAACCTCCATCGGGGTCGTGTGTCTAGGCTAATCCTTCACCGCTGCAATCTTCTGGGGATCCACCCGAATCCCCTCACTGGAAACAACATGACCCAGAAAAGTGATGGACTCCAACCAAAATTCACATTTTGAGAATTTAGCATACAATTGGTGCTGATAAAGAGTCTGCAAAACTGCTCTAAGGTGATCAGCATGATCCTCTCTGCTCCATGAATAAACAAGGATGTCGTCAATGGAAATAATCACGAAGGAGTCTAGAAATAGCTTGAAAACCATATTCATAAGGTCCATGAAAGCTGCCGGGGTGTTGGTTAGCCCGAAAGACATGACCAAGAATTTGAAGTGACCATAGCAAGTTCTGAAGGTGCTTTTAGGAATATCCTGCTCTCTGATCTTCAACTGGTGATACCCGGATCGCAAATCAAATTTGGAGAAGAACTTTGCACCTTGTAATTGGTCAAACAAATCATCTATCCGAGGCAAAGGATATTTATTCTTGATGGTGACTTTGTTAAGCTGCTGATAATCAATGCACATCCGAAGCGACCCATCCTTATTTCTGATAAAGAGAACCGGAGCACCCCACGGCGACACACTCGGTCGTATGAACCCCTTCTCTAATAAATCCTTCAGCTGCTCCTTTAACTCTTTTAACTGTGATGGCGCCATTCTGTATGGAGGGATGGATATTGGCTGGGTATCTGGCAATACATCCATCCCGAAATCAATCTCCCTATCTGGTGGAATTCTTGGAAGCTCATCTGGAAACACTTCAAGAAACACGTTCACAACTGGCACGGACTCGAGGACAGACACTTCTGATGTGGTGTCCGCCACCTGAACCAAATGATAGATACACCCCTTCTTAATCATCTTTGAAGCCTTAAGGTAAGAAATAAACCTACCCTTTGGCACCACACCATTTCCTTTCCACTCAATAACCGGCTCATTAGGGAACTCAAGCCTCATGACTCTCGTTCGGCAGTCAAGTTTAGCAAAGCACGAATAATGTCAGTCCATTCCCATAATCACATCAAAATCCACCATTCTGAGCTCAATAAGATCGTCCGTGGTAACATGACCACATATCGTGACAACATAACTCCTAAAAACTCGCGACGCTGAAATAGAGTCGCCAACCGGAGTTGATACAGAGAATGGCTCATGAAGCTGTTCGAGTTCTATCCCAAAACTTGAAGCAATGAATGCGGTGACATAAGACAAAGAGGACCCCAGATCAATAAGAGCATAGCAATCAATGTCCTGAACAGACAAGATACCTGTAACAACATCTGGAGAAGCCTCAGCACTCTGGCGACCACTCAAAGCATAGAACCGACTAGGTCCACCCCTACCACGAGCTCCACCCCTAACTGTACCATGCCCTGCTGGAGCTGGAGGATGCACGGATGATGTAGTAACTGAAGACTCGGATGACTGGGTAGATCCCCTACCCATACCCTGACTGGGCGCACGGCAGTCCTGCTGGATGTGACCTCTCAACCCGCACCTATAAAATATCGGGATATCCAAATAGCAAGTCTCTATATGGAACCTCCCACACTTGGGGCATGTAGCTCTCCCCTGCTGCTGGGACCTCACTCTTGGACGACCGGACTGACGGAACCTCCTGCAGTCTGAACCTGGTCTCGAGTGACTGCTCTGCTGGTAACTGGGCACAGATGGCGGTGCACTCACTGAGGACTGAGCATATGACTGGGATGTCCCTGATGACCCTCTCCCTAGAATTGGTCTCCCTGATGACCCTCTCCCTAGAATTGGTCTCCCTGAGTGACCCATTGACCGGGCCCTGCTGCTACTCTCCCTTTCTGCCCGTATCTTCAACTTCCTAGCCTCTGTGGCCTGAGAAAATCCTACAATCTTTCCATAATTCATATCTGAGTGCAAGGCTGCTTTAGCAACCTCGTTCACCACCAAAGGACTAAGACCCTGAACGAAACGCCAAACTCGAGCATCCATGGTCGACACTAACTGAGGAGCATACTTGGACAATCTCACAAACTCAATGTGGTACTCCCAAACACTTATGTTGCCCTGCTTGAGAACCTCGAACTCAGTGGCGCGAGCTGCCATTATCTTGGCAGGCAAGAAGTGGTCCATAAAGTCATCTACAAACTCATCCCATCTCGCCGGAGGTCTTCCCTCCTAACAGGAATCCTCCCACATCTCAAACCACGAACGCGCTGCTCCCCTTAAGCTGTATAAAGCCAACTCAACCCCCTCTGTCTCTGTAGCCTTCATCACTCGGAGGGTCTTGTACATCCCATCAAGGAAATCCTGCGGATCGGCATCTGGGTCTGTGCCTGAGAACTCTGGAGGAGCCAATCGCAGAAACTGGTGGACTCTGGAGCTGGCAGAATCTCCCTGTCCGATGGAGGACACAGGGGCATCATGAGATCTCTGGGCCTGGGCTAACTGGGTCAACATACGGATGGCTCCTCTAAGGTCCCCATCAGAAACCCCGGGACCGGAAGCTGGAATAGCATCAGGATTTGGAGTATCAGCGGGAGGGATGGTGGCATCCTCTGCCGCAGCTAGAACAGGAATGCTTGGATCTGGAATAGATGGGCCGGGCAGATTCAAGGCCGGGGAGTCACTCTCACCCACGGCATCAGGTACATGGTTCATGGCCACACTTGGGGTAGCGTCGGCCCCAAGGCCGAGTCTAGCTTTCTTCGTAGGTGCCATTACTGAAAAATTCGGAACAGAGCACGAGTTAGACATAGATACTTCCACTTTCCATTTCACCGCACGATATGGAAAAACAAAGAAGAGGATAGTTTCCTAAATGCTCGTGTAGCCCCCTACTTATAGATGTGGTCGACAACACACCGATAAGAAGGGCTCTACTAGGCACGGCTCCGAGACATCCTAGGACTCTTTTAAAACCTGGGGCTCTGATACCAAGTTTGTCACGCCCCGAATCCGAGGGACATGACCGACACTCGACCGGGTAGCCCCAGTCAAGCATACCTGGGTGCCTCTCCTACCCCACGTGTTACCCCGCATTTTTCTTTACTTACTAGCCAAGAGAAATAACCATTTACAATCAAAACACCTTTTTATTACAAAACATACATAGGGATTCATAGCATGGTTTACACTTTACATAGCCCAACGTGCAAGATACATATTACATAAGTTCATGACCCGCATTTCCTGTCTACGGGGCCTCTAAACATGAAAAGGGATGATGACGTACTGGCCGGTAACAAGGCTCCGTCTATACCTTATACAAATATCAAAATAAGATCCCAAAACAGAAGCGGCATGAGCCACACAGGGCCCCGAAAGGAAAGGGGCTCACCAATTCAGCTGACGGGAAGTGATGAAGAGCTACGGTCGGTGGACGAGAGTACCTGCTATGGATCCACCTACAATCATAACACGAATGTAGAATCCCCGGCAAAAAGGACGTCAGTACGCTTGAATTGTACTGGTATGTATGAACAAACTTGCTCCAAGTAAACTCAAGCCATATACAAGTAGGTAACTGTAATAGAAACAACAATCAAATGCACAAGGAAAGGAACAATCAAGCAAAAAAAGTTTTCAATTTCTCCTATTTCCTCCTTTCACAATTTCACGTCAATGATTTCACAATTTGCTCAAATGTTCATTTCAATAGTCATTTCGATCACTTTACACCCTTATTACCTCGGCCACCCTTATTACCTCGGCCACCCTTATCACCACAGCCCGCACCTTATAACTTCGTGTTGCGGCACGCAACCCGATCCCACCGTACAGTCACAATTCACCAACAACACAACAACAATCAACAATTCACAAAGATAAACAACAACACTTCTTAGGAAATAACAACACCAATTTACAAGTATTTCCATAACCATCCATACTATTTTCCGTCATATCCAACAACTCACATGTGTTTTACATCACAACGACAACTGCCCACAATAAGCCATAGATGTGGTTATCATAGTTATTCCAGTTGGATCATTTACGATTTTCTTTTGTCATTTGTTTCTCAATTCTGACCACAAGCACAACCACAATAATTTCATGAATAAGCCATACAGATATCACATACCAAACATTCGTATGCCAAACAAGGCGATTCTACAAAGATCAAGGTTAGCCATACATACCTGGAGCCGAATTCCCTTTTAATATCTACTTCCAACTTTACCAAAAAGCCTGGCAATGTCAATCTAGCGCACAAATTAACACATATTTCATAGAATCAAAGTTCACAATCACTACCCGAACATATCTAGGTTATCAACCCTCCTTTACACAGTTCTTTACTCCCACCTAATTTCTCTTACTAGATTTTAGGTTTTAATAGACATGCATGAGTGTTTCTACCCCTGTTACTAAGAATCAATGCATAAGAATCTCCCTTTTTATTAAAATCTGAAAATCAATGAAAAAGAGTTGGGGACCTTACCTGCAAGAATGGAGATGAAGATAATACTCAAGAATTTCGGGGCCTGGGTGACTTTGGAAAATCAAATTGATGAAGATTTCTTTCTCTCTCAAGAACCCTCTCTTCCCTGTCTCTTATTTTTCCCAGTAACGTGGTTAAAATGAGGGGTTGGGGTGTTTTATCAAAAAGGGGGTCAGGTTTAAAATTTAGAAAATTTAAAAGCCCGAGCAGGATCTGCGGCCGCACTTTGCGATCTCAGAATCGAAAATGCAGATTGGACCGCAGAAGTGTCCCAAAATTCTGAGCATTTTTGCTCTAGAATGCGACGGGAATGCGGTCCGCATTCCTGTTCTACAGTTGCATAATGCACCGCAGAACTGACCTTCACAAATCCTTGAGGAATTTATGCGACGTTAATGTGGTCCGCATATAGATTATGCGATCGCATAATGGACCGCATTTTCAACATCAATTTCGACTATCTCTCTGATTAACTCTGCGGCAGAAATACGGTCCGCATACCTGATCTGCGATCGCATTCTGTACCGCATAATGACAATTTTTCGGAAAATTTTGATTCTTGATCTACACATTTCTAACACATATTCGGAACTTGGAACTATGTGCTACTAGGTTTTGAGCACAAAATTTTACGAGGCCTTACGGTGTCACCCATGAAGGGCATGATGAGATTTGGAAAGAAGGGCAAGCTAAGCCCTAGGTTCATCAGTCTTTTTGAAATTCTTGATCGAGTAGAGAGGTGGCTAATAGACTTGCATTGCCGCAGAGTTTATCAGTTGTGCATCCAGCATTCCATGTGTCCATGCTTCAGAAGTATCACGGCGATCCATCCCACGTGTTAGACGGATATATGAGGAGGAGCTGGTAGCTATTCTAGACCGACAGGTTCATCAGTTGAGATTAAAGAATTTCCCTTCAGTTTGTGTGTAGTGCAGAGGTCAGCCTATTGAGGCAGCGACCTGGGACTCCGAGTCTGATATGCGGAGCCGATATCTCCATATTTTGCCCGACTTAGGTATTTTTCTATATTCGTTCGAGGACGAATGGTTGTTTTAGAGGTGGAGAATGTGATGACCCAAAAGGTCATCCCATTTTTAGAGTCAAATCTGTGTTCCAAGGCTTTTAAAACCTCTTTTTGTTTCACCTCGATTAGCATGCACAATCCAGGCATATATCCGAAAAGACCTTAAGTGAAAATTCGAGAAAAAATGCTAAGTTTTGCCTTTAAAATGGAATTAAGTTGACTTCGGTCAATATTTTAGGTAAACGCACTCGGACCCATGTTCCTACGGTCCCGTAGGGTCTGTAGTAAAATATGGTACTTGGGCGTATGCTCGAAATCGAATTCCGAGGTCCCCAACTCGAGGAATGAATTTTTAAAGAAAATTATTTGCTGCGAAATATAAAGACTTTCAGAAATCAAAGGGCGTGTATTCTTGATGGTATTGGACCCGTATTTTGGTTTCGGATCTCGATACAGGTTTAAGATAATATTTAAGTCGAACCTGTGAAATTTGCTAAGAATCGAAGTTGATTTGATATAAATCGGGCTTGTAGTTGAGAAAAATGGAAATTTCTATGTTCTTAAAGAACTTCATTAGTTTGAGGTTAAATTGATAGTTGTTGATGTTATTTTAAATGATTTGATCGCACGAACAAGTCTGCATGATGTTTTTAGACTTGCGTGCATGTTTGGTTTGGAGCCCGAAGGCTTGGGTGAGTTTTGGATAGGCCACGGGGTGATTTGTAATTAGGAAACTTTTGATTTTTTCATCTGGTATTTTTTGCAGGCTCTTACCTCGCAATTGCGAGCTTGTTAGGTTTGGTAATTGCGATGGGGCTGATCACAATTGCGATGAATGCTCTGGCCAACCTTGTTCCCATTTTCAATCATTTCTTCGTAAAATGCAAAATTCTCGATAGTCGCAAATACGACCTATTTTTCGCAAATGCGAAGGAAGTAGAGATTGCGAAGGTTCGCATTTACGATGCCCTTCTCGCAAATGCGAAGCTCCAGTCGCAATTGTGACATTTGCGACTTGTTAAGTTGAATTTTGACTGGATTTCAACTCACTTTTTCAATTTTTCGAACCCTAAAATCCCATAGGCGATTTTCTTGAAGAGAATTCTTCCCCAAATCATAGGTAAACAATTTATAACTTATTTTCTTCAATCTATAACATCCTTTTACATGTTTTCACTTCAAAATCTAGTGGTTTTCATGGAAAATTGGGTGGTTTTGGGTAGAAGTTAGGATTTTCTAATTTTGGGGATTTGGACCTCAAATTGAGGTTTGATTTTAAAACTAATTGCATATTTGAGTTCGTGGGTAAATAGGTGATCGAGTTTTGGTTTGAACTCCAGATTTTGACCAAGCGGCCCGGGTCAGTTTTTGACTTTTTGGGAAAAATATTGGGAAATCTATTTTCATGCAATAGAATTGGTTTATTTAGAATTTATTGATGTTATTAAGTATATTATGACTAGATACAAACAGATTGGAAGTGGAACTGAGAGGTAAAACGGTATTTGAGGCTTGATTTTGTCCGTGAAATTGAGGCAAGTGTTTGGTCTAACCTTAGCTTGGGGGAATATGAGTTGTTGTCTAATTTTCTACGTGTTAGCGTTAAGTACGACTTATAGGTGTGGAGACGTGTATCTATACATTGGTGTCAGCATGCCCGTGAGTCTTATGTCACGATTGTTGTGACTCTATTATGCATTATCTATGCCTAAATTGAGGAATATCAATGTTGAACAAGACCCATGATAGTTTCTTGGTAATTGATTATCGTAGAGTATTGGCTCAATTTGAGGATTATTTTGTGAGATAATTGTTGAAAGGATATCGATTATAATTTATTCCCTTGCCAGGATGTTATTGTATCTATTGTGTATTTTCTTGCCGGGATGTTATTGTTTCTATTGATGATTCTCTTGCCGGGATATATTGTTTCTATTGTTTGGGTGAGAAAAAGTGCAAAGCACGAAGGGTCATGCAGTGTATGATATTGTGAAAGAGTGATAATGTATGAAAGGTAATGCCATGCCAATATTGTGCTAGTTAATGCACGAAGGGAGATGTCGTGTTGTCACGACCCGGATTTCTCACCCTCGGGAGTCGTGATGGCGCCTATTCGTGAAAACTAAGCAAGCCAAGTATTATAGATTTGCTAACTCTTTTATTTAACCCTTTTTAATAGTTTAAATCATCATGCGATCAACAGTGAAATATTAACAATAATTAAATACATGCGGAAGACATAATCTGATAACTTAGCCAAAAACAAGTACGACAATATCAAGTACATCTCTACCCGGAACTGGTGTCATAATATCACGGACCGTCTACAAATGCTACAAACAATTGTCTGGAAAGAACGATACAATCCATCTCTGAAGTAAATGAAAACATAATATATCGATATAAGAGAACGTCAGGGCCTGCGGACGCCTGCAGGACTACCTCAGGATCTCTGACTGGACTGAAGGCAGCCATCCAAAGCTATAGTCCAAAAGCTACCTCTTTGGGATATGCACATAGTGCAGAGTGTAGTATCAGCACAACCGACCCCATGTGCTGGTAAGTGTCTGGCCTACCCCGGCAAGGTAGTGACGAGGCTAGGACCAGACTACCAGATAAACCTGTGCAGTTGTATAATATATAGCGAAAATAAAACGGAAATAAATAATTAAAGGTGGGAGGGGGCATGCTGCGGGAAAATATCACTCATCAATAGTAATTCTAGAGAAAAGCATAAAGGCAATTTAGAATTCACAGCAAAAGAATAAGGAAAACGTAATCAACCGATAAACACTTTTATTATCTTCTATTGCGGCGCGCAACCCGATCCAAATATAATAAAAACATTGTTATGGCATGCAACTCGATCCATATCATTTATCACTATTGCGGCGTGTAACCTGATCCAATTATATTATTGTTATGACATGCAACCCGATCCAAATATAATATTGTTGCGGCGTGCAACCGATCCAATTATATTATTGTTGCGACGTGCAACCTGATCCACATATACAGTTCATAAATCACAAGGAGAGTCCCGGCAAGGGATTAATGAAGAAATCATACTATCCCGGCAAGGGAATTGACAGTATAATTAATTACGTCCCGGCAAGGAAAAATCAGTTATAGCCAAACTTGTTCCAACATCTAATGTCCTCACTAGCACTAATACCCAATCATAAGTAATTTCCACCAGTATAATCGTAATTCTTACTCAACATAGAGAATCAACAACTTAGGCATTCGTAACATTTGCTAAGATCGTAACAAATTTCAATTTAAGACTCACGGTCATGCTTGACACCAACGTATAGATACTGGTCACCATGCCTATACATTGTACTCAACAAGTAACACGTAGCAAATAGGACACAACACCTAATCCCTCAAGTTAAGGTTAGACCAAATATTTACATCGAACATCCATGGCCAACTCAAGCCTCAAACGCCAATTTTCCCTTTTGAATTTGGCTCCAAATCAATTGTATCTATACATAATTGACTTAATAACATCAATAAACACTAAACAATCCAATTCTAATGCTTAATTATAGATTTCCTATCATTCTTCCCAAAAAGTCAAAAATCGACACCGAGCCCGCTTGTTCAAAATACGAGGTTGGGACCAAAACCAGATCACCCATTCACCCACGAGCTCGAATATGTAATTAGTTCCAAAATTCGACCCCAAAATAAGGTCTAAATCCCAATTTTACAACAAACCCTAACTCTACCCAAATCCCTAATTATCTACCCTTAAGAACATGATTTAGGCCTAGAAATATAATGGGTGTTAATGAAAATTGAAGAAAATGAGTCTAAGATTACATACCTATAGATTTGTGGTGAAGTTCTCTTTTAAAAATCGCCCAGTTTGAAGTTTGGAAGAAGAAATTATGAAATTTTTGTTAAATCCCGTATGTTCTGTTACTGTTTAAAAATCACTGGGCAGGCCTTCATCGCATTTGCGATAGGCCTGTCACGTTCGCGATAGGTCAAGCCCAATTAACCATCGTGTTCGCGATAAAAGGCTCGCGTTCGCAGAGCTTCAGCCCCTGGATCCTTCACGTTGGACGCGTTCGCGTAGAGTAAAATCCCTCTTCCCCTGCCCAAGCCTAAAAGCCTTAGTATTCACGATTGCAGGCCCGCGTTCGCGAAGGGAAACACCCCCAAAGCTTTGCATTCGAGTCATGTGTCTTACATTCACGTAGAAGGAAGTTTTCTTCAGCCGGACTTACCCTTCGCGTTCGCGAGAGTCCTTCCACGAACGCAAAGAACAACACACCAGAAACTGAAAACCTGCATTTTTTTCCAAGTTTAAAACCTTCCAAAACCTATCTTAAACTCACCCGAGACCTCGGGGCTTCAAACCAAACATACATACTAACTCAAAAATATCATATGAACTTATCTGTGCGATCAAATCACCAAAATAACCTCTTAAACAACGAATTTAGCATAGGAATCTAAGAAAAATCCCAAAACTTTCAAAGTATCGATTTTCACAACTACGGGTCCGAATCTCCTCAAACGACTTCCGTTTCTTACCAAATTTCACAGACTCATCTTAATTCACATAAAAGACCTGTACAGGGCTCCAGAACCAAAATACGGGTCTGATACCATCAAGTTTTAAACACATTTCATTTCCAAAAACTCATAAATATTTCAGAAAATAATTTTCTTTAAAAATTTATTTCTCGAGATTGAGACCTCGGAATTCGATTTCGGGCATACGCCCAAGTCCTATTTTTTTCCACGGACCCTCCAGGTCCGTCAGATCATGGGTCTGGGTCCGTTTACCCAAAATATTGACCAAAGTCAACTTAAATTCATTTTAAGGTCTAAATTCATCATTTTTCTTTATTTTCACATATTGGCTTACCGGCTACGCGCCCAGATTGCACACACAAATGATGCAAAAATAGGGTTTTAAGGCCTCGAAATATAGATTTTTTTTAAACAAGTGATGACCTTTTTGGGTCATCACACGTGCCATGATTTTGAGAGTTAATGCACGACGGGTAATGCTATACTAATTCTGTTGAATCTTATGGTGAGGACAAGAGTAAAAGAACAAAGCGTGATGCCATGCACGTATTACTTTTTTCCTTATTTCTGTTGATATAATTATGGTGTTCTTTATGCTTGTCTACTGAATTTCTATTAAGTATGTGATATTCCCCGCAGCAAGCTTCCCTTCCCATCTTTATCTGTTATTCCTTGTTTTTATTATCTATTTGTATATGATTTAACTGCACATGTTTACATGATTGTAGTGTCCTAGCCTTGTTACTATTTCGTCGAGGTTAGGCTCGACACCTACCAGTACATGGGGTCGGTTGTACTAATATTGCACTCTACACTATTGGTGTCGAACTTGGTGAGTAGCTTCAGCTAGCTGCCTTCAGTCCAGGGAAACCAAGGTATATCTGCTAGCGTCCGCAGAGCCTGAAGTCCCCTTTTTTCCTGCTTTAGCTTTTGCTGTCTCTTTTCATTCTGAGAACAGTTGTACTTTTCCTTCTAAACTAGTGTTTGTAGCTATTCGTAGATGTTCATGAAATTGTGACACCAGATTCTCGGGGTAGACGTGTATTGAAATATTTTGAATTGTTATGATACTTCTGCACTTTATATCTATTTAGTTTTAATTACTGTTTATACCTTTTTGGTTTAAAAATCAATGTGTTAGTATGTCTCAGTTGGCTTGCCTAGCTTTCAGAGTAGGCGCCATCACGACTCCCGAGGGTGAGAAATAGGGGTTGTGAAAAAATCTTCTCCGACATGGTCATGGTCAGATCTGTTCGCCTAAGAGGATGAGCCAATAATGGATGATGACGCTAACGCTTCTGACGCTGACAATGAGCATGATGACGACGCCGACAATTCTATTGATTTGATGAAAAACAGAGAGGATTGAGAATCATGTTGATATATATATATATATATATATATATATATATATATATATATATATATATATATATATAAAAGAGAGAGTGAGATAGAGAACATAATTGACGTATTTCATGCGTCAATGGTAGGTATAAATAAATACCTATTTTTCTATAAAATATATAAGGTAGCAATAAGCAATAATATTTTGAAATTGTTTTGCTTTATAATAAACATGGTGTAATAGTTTAATATAGGAGGTAAAATTTCCTAAACAATGTCATTTGCCTTTGCGAATAGCTCACTAATGAGTAACAAACAAGCAAGAAATTTTGAATTACCATGCTACGAAAATCTAATTTTGAGTAATCTATTTCGGATAATGAGGTAAAAATAGCACGGGCTAGCCAGTTTTCAGACTGTTCATTCAAATATAGCCAGCGTTTGCAAAGTCATTGAAAATAGCCATTATTTATTGTAACACGGAAAGTTCCAACATAATATACTAGAGATCGGTGCACCTGTGCATGAACTTCCAGCATATTATGCTGGACTGGTATATTATACTGGAACTCCTGTATATTATACTGGAGTATTTTTCGGATTTTGAACAGTATTTTTGTTCACGATACTGTTCTAGGGTAATATGGTGGAAGTTCATACACATGTGCTCCAATCTCTTGTATATTATACTGGAACTTTTCCTGTGTTGGAGTTCCAGCATAATATGCTGAAACTTTTCCTGTGTTGCAGCAAAACAGTGATTATTTTTTAACGACTTTGCAAATACTGGCTATTTTTGAATGACCAGACGAAAATTGGCTAGCCCGTGCTATTTTTACTAAGTATTATGGTACCCCAACAAGATTGAGGAAACTACACAAGCTATCTATTAAAATTAAAGTATTTACTCATCTTTACCCATTGTTAAACTTATTATAATATATACCTTTCTAACTAAAATTAATTACCATCCTACCCATCCCCAGTTTTGTTGGACCATTTGATGTTCTTTCCTTCCCATTTGAAAGATCCACAATCATATAAATACCTCATAAACCTCCATCGACGTTGCCAAGAGTACTACACCATGATAATATTCTTTTCAACTGATTATTAGTCATTATCACATAAAAATAATGGATATAATTTCAAATCTGAAAAAAAAATTGAAACTCCATATGAATGAGTTCAAAAGGCCAGATCTGATTTTTTATAGTGTTTTACTATTAAAATTCATTAGTTATTGTTTTTTGATGTGTAGATTGTACCTTTGATGCTAGTTTTCAGAGATTTATTGTACAAAAACTTAAATCTACCATTGAAGGACCGTGAAGCTTGAAACTCATAACTTGATTTATTTGAGTTTCTAATTATTAGATCTGATCCTGCTTTGGTTTGTTTGGAAAGTTTATTAGAGGTTGTAGCTAAAGCATTAGTCAATTTGGTGGAGATTTTGTAGTAAATTTTAAAATTTTGGGTTGAAATACTGTTTGTCACGACCCAAAATCCACTAAGGGTCGTGATGGCGCCGGACACTGCTGTCTGGAAAGCCAACCAAATTACTTAATCATATTCGCATTTTAATACTTTTGAAATCTAGGATTTTCCTTCAAATTTAGCAATTTAAAAGACAGTTGTCTCAAATCAAATTTAAATGATAAGCAGTTACTACCAAATACTTCAAAATTATCCCAGAACCCGGTATCACAAGTGCATGAACATCTACTGACAAGGAAATAAAATATAACATCCTTCCGGAATACAGTGGACAGGAAGTAAATATAGTATACTGGAAGAGACTGCTCTAGCTGCGGCCGTCTCGAATAATGCAGCTCACCTAGTCCCAGAATCATCTGTGTTGCAATGCCCAGTAGGCCGCTAGAGTTACATATACCTATGCAACAGAAATACACAGAAGTGTAGTATGAGTACGTAAACAACGTGTACTCAATGGGTATCCCACCTAATCTCGAAGAAGTAGACACGAGATGGTCAAATTCGACACTTACTAGTGATCCAATAATGATGTCAATAATACATTAAATCATGAATTTCTACCAACATGATTTTTATCAAATAGAAGGAAACAAGTAAACTATTATTCCTTTTATAGGAAATTTCCCAAATTCCTTTTCCATTATTTGCCAAATATTCTCAAGCCATGAAGAGGCAATAATAACTTTAATAAGTTCAAGCAGCAATACAAGCATGCGCAAATCATGCCGAGGTCGACGGCCCGCTCCAACAGAAATATAAACTGTGTACTGCCGAGGGTCGAACGGCGCGAACAATAGATGCATCTATTTAATCAATGGGGCGTTCGGCCCGTTCCAAAATTTAAACACACACACAGAGTCAATCAAGAGTCCACACGGAGCAATTATCCAAAGAAAGTCAATCCTCTTTTAACCATTTAAGAAATATGAAGTTTAATCCTTTTAGAAATTTATTTACTAATTCAATGTGATTTAAGCAATTCAAGCTGTCAATAAGTTTACGATTAATCCAAGTATAACAATCTTTTGGGTCCTAAACTACCCGGACAATAGCATAATAGTAGCTACGCACGGACTCTCGTCACCTCGTGCATACGTAGCCCCCACAAATAGGAGTACATAGCCAATTAACTCACCTATGGGGACAATTCCCTCTCACAAGGTTAGAAAGGAGACGCACCTCGCTCCGAAGATCTATAACCGGCAGTCCACACTCTTCCGAAAACTCCAATCGATGCACAAAGCTCCAACACTAGCCAATAATAATACAAATCCATTAATATATAGTTAATTACTAATAATGATACATTTCATAGCAATTCCTAACCCCGATCGAAAAGTGGACAAAAATGCCCTCTGGCCAATGTGCCCGAAATTCAAAATTTTTCGAAGATAAGGTTTACCCATAGACGCACGAACTTAAATATATAATTTTCTCTAAATTCTATACCCAAAATCGTGGTCAAAATCCAAGATTATCAAATTTCTAGGTCTTCCCTCAAATCCCAAGTTTTTCCACAAATTCCTTGTCTAAATCCATATATAAACTTTGTATTTAACTCAAAGCTAGCATAAATTACTTACCTCATGACGAGTGATGAAAATGGCACCTCAAAGTTGCTCCCCATCGGCTCCAATGGAAGAAAATGGGGTTGAAATGAACCCACCTCGGATCTTAAATGACCTCACTGCCTTAACTGTTTCCGCACCTGCAGTCCTATGACCGCTTCTGCGGTTCCACAGGTGCGGTTAAAATGCCGCTTCTGCAGTCCTCCCTAGGCCGCCCTTTTTCGCTTCTGCGACACACCTTCCGCAGATGCGGTCCCGCGGACCGCATCTGCGGTCCACTCCAAGCTACCCCTCTTCCGATTCTGCGACCAGCCTTTCGCAGATGCGGTCCCGCTTATGCGGAACCTTGACCACATCTGCGGTCCTCGAGTTTCTGACCAAAATCCGCTTCTGCGGTGGATTGACCCCATCTACGGTCCCGCTTCTGAGGTCCTAGAACTGCAGATGCGGTTATGACAGAACCAGCATACCTTTTGCTATTCTTCAACTTCCAAATTTGATCCGTTAACCATCCAAAATCCATCCGAGGGCCTTGGGACCCCAACCAATCACACCAACCAGTCCCAAAACACATTAAGAACTTGTTCGAGACCTTAAATCACATCAAACAATGCTAAAATCATGAATCAGCCCCCAATCCAAGCTTTATGAACTTTAGAACTTTCAACTTCTACTTTCGATGCTTAAACCTATCAAATCACGTCCGATTGACCTCAAATTTTGCACACAAGTCATATTCGACATTACGGACCTACTCCAACTTTCAGAATCGAATTCTGACCCAAATATCAAAAAGTCCACTTCCGGTCAAACTCCTCAAAAACCTTCAAATTTCTATCTTTAGCCAAATGGCTCCAAAATGAGCTATGGACATCCGATTTCACTTCCGATCGCGCTCCCAACTCCAGAATCACCATACAAAATTATTCACAGACTCAAAATCCCAAACGAATATCGATAACACTGAAATGCACTTCAAGCCAAACTTATGAAATTTCTTTCAAAATGTTACTTTCCACAATAGGCGCCCAAATGCTCCCGGGTCATCCAAAACCCGATTCGGGCATACGCCCAAGTCCAAAATCATAATACAAACCTGCTGGAACCTTCAGATCCCGGTTTTGAGGTCGTTTACTCAAAATTTTAATCCTAGTTAATTCTTTCAACTTTAAGCTTTCGAAATGAGAATTCTCTTTCCAAATCGACTCTGAGCTTCCCGAAACTTAATTTCGACCACGTGTACAAGTCATAATACCTTAAATGAAGCTGCTCATGGCCTCAAACTGCTAAACGATGCACTAGAGCTCAAAATGATCGTTCAGGTCGTTACATTCTCTCCCACTTAAACATACGTTCATCCTCGAATGTGCTGAGAACTACATTGGAGTAGTCTGAAATCACTGTTCAACTTCTCATGCACCTTCTGTGATACCACAACTCAGTTGAGCACATCAGCTCGGTCAATTCTGAAGATATTACCTTTTATTTAAGCAATTGAGCCTTAGAGCCCAATTCCAACATCCGAAATTCTATGCCCAACACGTTTCCAACATACGATCACCATATCAATCACTACACGCTGTACCCAAACATGACTGCATAACTTTGCTGAATTCACACCTTGCATCACTTTACTCACTGGACCACAATAACTTTTTCTAATCAACTTAGTCGAAATTCCACGAATCTGATGCTCCCATTGCACCTCATGACCTACATAGGTCTTGCTCTACTTCTTACAATACCGCCACGACGGAAGAGATGTGCAAAAATTCATAATCAACTGTCGGGTCAACCAATCATTGAGTCTATACTTCTGACAAGAACCATTACCTCATTCTGAACCAAATAATGATCTTTGCTCCTTAATATATTTCACGTATTCAGATTGCACTGATCCTATATCCAACAATCTCGTCTCACCCAGTACGAACTGCTCAGGCAACAAGCCACCCTGACATGACCAAAAGTCTCAAATGATGCCACAATGTGCCAATAGGTTACCAATTAGAATGCAATACAAAGGAAAACAAACTCTGAAAGGGAATTTCAATTACCCTGCTCGCGAATCATACATGCGACGCGGGCGCACAGCTAATACGAGATTCCTTCAAAAAATAGGAAATAGAACACAATAAATAGATATGGGGAAATGTACTGAACATCACACTGTTGAGGTGCGCAACCCGATCCGAGCAATCATAACCATGGCGGCGTGCCACCCGATCCACACAACATAGCCATGGTGGCGTGCCACCCGATCCAAATAACATACCCATGGCGGCGTGCCATCCGATCCATACAACATAATCATGGCGGCGTGCCAACCGATCCACACGTAGAAATCACATAAAGAGATGCAAATCGAGCTAAATTGCTCATTTCAATGTCATAAACACACTAAGTGCATTATACCATGTCCCTAGGGAGACATATAACGCTATGATCCACAAACTCGAGCACAACTGAGGTGCGATATACGATCCAATTCTCAAGAGCCATCCTGCTCATATAACATCATCTCTACGCGGAACCCTAAACACATAAGAAATTCAACAAGTCATATCACAACTCACACGGCGCAACTTATCATTGCATGAAATATATTACAATGAAATAACACCCTGACTACTCCTCCGTAAAAAGCGCATTACTGAAATGAACATGTTTGGCCTGATATGGAGCCCATATTCACACTTGAATCCATCCACCGACCTCAAGCCGATTTTGATCGCCCTGAACTAGGCTAATTACCTTTCAAATCCCATAATAACTCCTCTTCCGCTCATAACACATAAGAACATCCATCATAGTCGGAGAAATCATCCGCAATCCACCACTCAATAGATAGAGTGCTCTCTAGGCATATATTTCTCACGGTATTACCATAATCCTCATACTTGGTTTAAATCTTAAATCAATCAAGTGACTACATGCCACACTTATACAATCTTCTTGTGGAACACGCTCCCACAACCTTCCGAAACACATAACAGGTTCGTGCATCCAAACCACCAGCCGCGCTAACGCTGAAAGCGATCAAGAATCCTTAGCCAGGATGCAAAGTCCCCTTTTTTACAAAACACCGATCCCAGGTGACACTGACGACTATACCGACTTACTTTAAACATCGAAACTCCTTTCCTGTTCATCCGAGCTCGTGACATCCTTGTCAGCTCAGAACTACAATCCTGACCCTCACTTCAAATTCCATATCACTTGTTGCATCCAATATGCCAATATACGGTAGAACACAACTCGTCATCATAATTCCAGAATCGCTAATAGATTAATACTTCATTATATAAAACCTTTTCACTTAACTCACTTAAGGAGATCCATAGTATCACACAGGCGAATTCTCATAACCGTAGAATATGTAAATCTCTAAGTAGTGGTCTAAGCCACCATAGCCTTTCAGGGATTCACCCACACATAACGGGCCATAATAGTAGAATGCTTCTGAATAACATCAATTACGGCGGCCGACAAGCCTCACACGTACTGCCACAAATCACATGCATAACTTGATCACGCTGAAGGAACTGATCTCTACCACCAATATGCCAACGAAACTATGGCTAACCAATCTATCTTCTTTAGATTTACCCAGATTGCCTTAGAAACGATAACAACTCCATTCAACACTTACCACACTCTATCCGCACTCATCCCGAGTGACCTTGAATTACGAGACCATGCTGTCTCAAATCCCACGAACCATTTCATACCTCCCAATTGCTACATCGCAAGCCAAAACATCACAAAACATTTTGTGCCTCTTCTCATAGGCTGCTAACAAGCTTGATTCTTAACCGTACCTATACGCTCGAAATCATTAGGCATCACACCTCATCTTGTGAATTTACTGTGACTATTTTGGAGAGCCACCCGCTTTGACTTGGCCCCAAATATAATCAACTCCATGAGTCTTCTATCACATGAATACCCTCTTGGTGAAGAACCTGCCAAATCACTTCCCTTGGAACCCGCATCTATACGAAGCAAAATCCTGAATCTTTCCCCAAGTCTGAACATGGGCCAATAAGGCCAACGATAGCCCACCTTCAATAATTCCTTTGCTTAAATTACCACTTATGGTTCTTTCCCGTAGTTGAAATAGCCTATCGATATGCTAATAACCAAAAATCTCGCAAGTAGTTAACCATGCAACACAATCATAAGCGGTGGGTCTCTCCCACTTAGCTTGAAGCCATTATTTCACAAATTTGGAACTCACTCGTCCTCTTTATCTCTTATTGACATAACCTTGCACAATCAACCACCAAAATTCTCGAAATCTTTTTGTAAAACCCCCTTTTATACTCTGAATCATCAACCACATTTGCGCGATCGATCTCCTTGCTGCATATTAGCCCATACTTCCAACTAAACCCGTAGACTTCAATCGCCAGCCACTAAAATCCCAAATCATTCCAAACTCTCCTTAAGGTGCATAATCATCCTACCACTAATCCCATACGCAACATCCGCCACTCTCCCACTTTGGGCAAACTCGCTTCTTTAATTAACTACTTGACCTTTGCTTAATACACCTGGCCTTCTAGGAATTTTAGCCACCGCCTGACGCTTCCCACATGTCCTTCCTCGTCCTTTGATATTCAGTGATTTTCTTAAATAAAAATCTACCTTCTTGGCACTTGAACCCACAATTACTGCTAACTTTAAACTTTTTTGAAGATCATCTTTCCTGAGCCATCAACATTAGGAACACCGATTAAATCCTGCACCGCCATACCCGCGATATCTATCAGTCGATTCTTCAATACTGACCTGCAATATCCTGCTCCAGAGGTGGATTGTAGAAGATCATAACACCGACGAATGTAGTACATTCAATAAGGACAGCAACACCTCATCATAGAAGAAAATTCTGCCACGCTCGCAAATACTGAGTCTTGATACCTTGTCAACCCAAACCTGAAAATTCTTTGCCCGATTGCCTTCCCCTACCGGGAATAAAATACCGAATCTCTAGATCATGCACTGAGTAAACCTCCCTCCAAGTTATTCACTACCCCGACAAGCAGGCAAGCATCCTACCATCATATCAATACTACGGAACAATCGTTCATAAGCATCATGGCAACTTGTGCCTAGCCTTAGAGTTCTCAGAAGTACTGCTACTGAGCTGAAATAATAAAACATCCTTCCACGATGTGACGATAATAGTCCATTCAACTATACCGGGAGAAACATCCCGCACCACATCTGTAGCGCCATTACAATTCATCAATTCTCGATTTACAACCAGCGGTTCGCATCGCGTAAGATTAAGTAGGAAAGAAACAAAGGCATAGGCCTCACAGGGATCAAATTGCATGATAAGGAATCAAGAAGAAAAGTACTCCTAATAGCCATGTAGCCTCCCGAGGATAAGTACAGACGTCTCTGTACCGATCCGCGAGACTCTACTAGACTTGCTCATGACTCGTAAGACCTACGGGAACCTAGTGCTCGGATACCATATTATCACGACCCAAAATCCACTAAGGGTCGTGATGGCGCCGGACACTGCTGTCTGGCAAGCCAACCAAATTACTTAATCAAATTCGCATTTTAATACTTTTGAAATCTAGGATTTTCCTTCAAATTTAGCAATTTAAAAGACAGTTGTCTCAAATCAAATTTAAATGATAAGAAGTTACTACCAAATACTTCAAAACCATCCCAGAACCCGGTATCACAAGTGCATGAGCATCTATTGACAAGGAAATAAAATACAATATCCATCCGGAATACAATGGACAGGAAGTAAATACAGTATACTGGAAGAGACTGCTCTAGCTGCGGCCGTCTCGAATAATGCAGCTCACCTAGTCCCAGAATCATCCGTGTTACTATGCCCAGTAGGCCGCTAGAGTTACATATACCTGTGCAACAAAAATGCACAGAAGTGTAGTATGAGTACGTAAACAACGTGTACTCAATGGGTATCCCGCCTAATCTTGAAGAAGTTGACACGAGATGGTCAACTTCGACACTTACTAGTGGTCCAATAATGATGTCAATAATACATTAAATCGTTAATTTCTACCAACATGATTTTTATTAAATAGAAGGAAACAAGTAAACTATTATTCCTTTTAAAGGAAATTTCCCAAATTCCTTTTCCATTATTTGCCAACTTTAATAAGTTCAAGCAGCAATACAAGCATGCGCAAATCATGCCGAGGTCGACTGCCCGCTCCAATAGAAATATAAATTGTGTACTGCTGAGGGTCGAACGGCGCGGACCATAGATGCATCTATTTAATCTACTGGGGCGTTCGGCCCGTTCCAAAATTTAAACACACACAGAGAGTCAATCAAGAGTCCACACAGAGCAATTATCCAAAGAAAGTCAATTCTCTTTTAACCATTTAAGAAATATGAATTTTAATCCTCTTAGAAATTTATTTACTAATTCAATGCGTATTAAGCAATTCAAGCTGTAAATAAGTTTACGATTAATCCAAGTATAGCAATCTTTTGGGTCCTAGACTACCCGGACAATAGCATAATAGTAGCTACGCACGGACTCTCATCACCTCGTGCGTACGTAGCCCCTACAAATAGGAGCACATAGCCAATTAACTCACCTATGGGGACAATTCCCTCTTACAAGGTTAGTAAGGAGACGCACCTCGCTCCGAAGATCTATAACCGGCAGTCCACACTCTTCCGAAAACTCCAGTCGATGAACAAAGCTCCAACGCTAGCCAATAATAATACAAATCCATTAATATATAGTTAATTACTAATAATGATCCATTTCATAGCAATTCCTAACCCCGATCGAAAAGTGGACGAAAATGCCCTCTGGCCAACGTGCCCGAAATTCGAAATTTTTCAAGGATAAGGTTTACCCAAAGACTCACGAACTTAAATATATAATTTTCTCTAAATTCTATACCCAAAATCGTGGTCAAAATCCAAGATTATCAAATTTCTAGGTCTTCCCTCAAATACCAACTTTTTCCATAAATTCCTTGTCTAAATCCATATATAAACTTTGTATTTAAATCAAATCTAGCATAAATTACTTAACTCATGACGAGTGATGAAAATGGCACCTCAAAGTTGCTCCCCCATCGGCTCCAATTGAAGAAAATGGGGTTGAAACGAACCCAACCCCGGATCTTAAAAGACCTCACTGCCTCAATTATTTCTGCACCTGCGGTCCTTTGACCGCTTATGCGGTTCCGCAGGTGCGGTTAAAATGCCGCTTCTGCGGTCGTCCGTAGGCCGCCCTTTTTTGCTTCCGCGACACACCTTCCACAGATGCGGTCCCGCTTCTGCGGAACCTTGACCGCATCTGCGGCCCACTCCAAGTTGCCCCTCTTCCGCTTCTGCGACTAGCCTTCCGCAGATGTGGTCCCGCTTCTGCGGAACCTTGACCACATCTGGGGTCCTCGAGCTTCTGACCAAAATCCGCTTCTGCGATGGATTGACCGCATCTGCGGTCCTAGAACCGCAGATGCGGTTATGACAGAACCAGCATACTTTCTACTATTTTTCAACTTCCAAATTTGATCTGTTAAAGATCTGAAATCCACCCGAGGTCCCCGGTACCCCAACCAGTCTCAAAACACGTTACGGACTTGCACGAGATCTCAAATCACATCATACAATGCTAAAATCATGAATCAACCCCCAATCCAAGCTTTATGAACTTTAGAACTTCCAACTTCTACTTTCGATGCTTAAACCTATCAAATCACGCCCGATTGACCTCAAATTTTGCACATAAGTCATATTCGACATTACGGACCTACTTTAACTTTCGGAATCCTATTCTAACCTCGATATCAAAAAGTCCACTTCCAGTCAAACTTCTTAAAAACCTTCAAATTTCTATCTTTAGCCAAATGGCTCCAAAATGAGCTACGGACCTCCGATTTCACTTCCGATCACGCTCCCAACTCCAGAATCACCATACGGGATTATTCACAAACTCGAAATCCCAAACGGACATCGATAACACTGAAATGCACTTCAAGCCAAACTTATGAAATTTCTTTCAAAATGTTACTTTCCACAATAGGCGCCAAAACGCTCCCTGGTCATCCAAAACTCGATTCGGGCATACGCCCCAGTCCGAAATCATAATACAAACCTGCTGGAACCTTTAGATCCCGATTCTAAGGTCGTTTACTCAAAATTCCAATCCTAGTTAATTCTTTCAACTTTAAGCTTCTGAAATGAGAATTCTCTTTCCAAATCGACTCTGAACTTTCCGAAACTTAATTCCGACCACGCGTACAAGTCATAATACCTGAAATCAATCTGTTCATAGCCTCAAACCGCTGAACGATGCGCTAGAGCTCAAAACTACTGATCGGATCATTACATTGTTGAACTAAAGAAGAAGACGAATTTATATTGTATACCCAAATAGTATACAAATATACCATTTGGTATACAATTCATACCAACATATACTATTACATTATACAATATAAATATAATAGTATATTGTTATTATTTGGTCCTTTGTAAACGTTTCCATTGGGTCCCCTTTTTAAATTTTGGGTTGAAATTGAGTTGAACTATCAAAGAAGAGAGATTTGTTTTGTATACCAAAATGGTATATTGTACACTATATTGGAATACAATAATTAATTCAAGAGTATATAATTAACTACCATAGTATACTACTAATTTTTTTTTGAAGGAATAAATCAATTCTCTATATACAAAATAATATTATATACCATTTTTTCTAATTCAATAGTGTATAATTTTGAATCGGCGAAGAAGTATTTGTACTGTATATCAAAATGATACACTATATACTATTTTGGTATGCACTTCATTCCAATGATATACTGTTATAGTGTACTATATAATGTAATGGTATACTCTTACAACTAGGTCCTTTTAGATTTTTTTGAAATTTTTATTTACAACTGATATTATTTCAGATTAATAATTGAATTAAAAAATAATTTTTAAACTCCTTGCGTACAATGGTGTACCCTGTTGGTATATCTATATACTATACTGGTATCATATGTTAGTTGGAATATTTTTTGATTGTATTAGCTACATTTAATTGGTACACTATTTGATTTTCTTTAGTAATAGAGAATAATATAATATCTTGAATTTTTTTAATTTTTCTTTATGCATGTGTATTATGTAATTATTTTGATTTTTTTTATGAGTTTGTTTTATATAATAGTATTTTAGTACAATATCTTGAAATATATTATTATATCAATATGTGGTACATTTGTTTTTTAATTTTTCTCTTTATGCATGTTATTATGTAATAGTAGCAGAGTCATATATAGTTTCATGGAATTAATTAGTAATTGTATACCGTATTGATATAATTATATGTCATATTGATATCATATGGTTGTTGGAATATTTTTTTGTTGTTTTAGTTGTATTTTAAAGTGAATTCTATTATGAAATAATTTATATGATCATGTTTTGCTATGTTGGATTTTCTTATACCTATGGACATAGATTTTATGTATTTTGTAATAGTTTTTATAGTTATATGCAGTTGTTGGAATGATCCCGTACAACTATATACCCTATTAGTATAACTATATGCTATATTGGTATCATATGCTAGCTGAATCATTTTTTTGGTTGTATAGCAGCATTTAATTGGTACACTATATGATTTTCTTTTATTAATAGTAATATAGTACAATATCTTGAAAGTATATTAATATGTGGTACACTATTTCTTTTTTATTTTTTTCTTTATGCATGTGTATTATGTAATAGTCGTATAGTGATATAGTTATCGAGAATTAACCAGTAAAGTTATATTCTATGTTGGTATAGTTATATGGCATATTGGTATCATATGATATTGTTTTAGCTTCATTTTTAAGTGAATTATATTCGGAAATTATTTCGATGAACATGATTTGCAGTGCTGAATTTTTTTTGTGTCGATGGACATAGATTATGTGTATTATGTAATAGTTTTTATAGTTATATACAATTATTTGAACGACCACATACAACTATATACCATGTTAACCTACGAAATGAGCAAGTTGCTTTGCGAATATTTAGCTTGCAATACGAGCATATAATTTTCTCATGCTTTTATTGTATTATGTTCTAGTAGTAGTAGTCGCAGAGAGTTGTAACAATATTCTAGAGCAAGCATATACTCTGTTGGTATACACGTATATCATATTGGTATCATATGGTACTAGAAGTCTTTTTTGTTGCTCATACTTTTATTCCATTTTCCAATATTCTATTAACATTTCCATTATAACTAGTATATATGGAGATTTGGTGGTCGTATATTATATTTTCTTTCTCTATAAATGGTTGAGTTATTGCTAATGGAAGAGTTTGTATTGATATTTATCAGAAGAAGACCAATATTTGCACGGCAATTAATTACATATTGATTCTTATAATCTGATTATATAAATTATGGTGCTCAGCAACTGTCAGTGTGATATTCAATAAATTAGATCAAGTAACAATAATAAAAAAGGGCAAAAGGAATATTATACTAGTTATATTAAAAAAAGGTGAACAAATTTTTACTATATCAATTATTTTTTCTTGTTGTATAAAAAATGAAATAATAAAAAATAGTGAAAATAATAAATAAAATTAGATTATCGAGAGAAAAATAATATTTAAAAAGGTTAAATGAAATTAGAAAAGGAACAAGAACTAAAGAAAATAATAAGAAAACAAAAGAAAGAGCCAAAATTGAGTATGAAATAAGTTACGGTAAAAATAATAATAATTCGATTTGGGCAAAAATAAATGAATAGAAAAAGAGAAAAAAAGAAGAAGAAGAAAACGAGAAAAAAGAAAAGGAGAAAAAAGCATAGAAATAAAAAAGAAATGGAGAAAAAAGAGAAATTTTTCACAAAACTATTATGGATAGGAAATGTAATTAGTTTTTTTATTTTTGGTAACTAAATTCTTTATATTAATCACCAAAAGTATTTACAAAACAAAACAAAGCTAACACAGCTTGCTGATCTTTTGCTTACTCCCTATACTAATCTTCCTAGAAACATAAACTGTACACATATTGTTTGTTCTTAGGAGTAACTCTAGCACTAACTACATATGCTATATCTTTTGCAATTTGCTCCTCATTTCTGGTCTTCTTCTCAAAAACTCTTCTGTTTCGTTCAAGCCATATATGGTACACAACTTCTGCATACATCATTCTGAATATCATTGCATAAGTGAATTTTCCTTTTGCTTGCCTTGTGGTCCATTGAAGAAACTGTTGCCAGTTGCCATTCCCAATTTCTGCCTTTCAAGCCATCTGCACATTTTATTCCACACTTGAGTTGCATAATCACACTGCCAGAATAGGTGATCTCTTGTTTCTGTTTCTTGTTTACACATCACACACTCAGGTTTTATATTGATCTTCCAGTTAAGTAATTTGTCACAGTCATTAACCTGTCCTGGATCATCAACCACATGATGAATTGTGCTTTTGGTCTTGCTGCATTTTGAAACACCAATGTCTTCCATTTCATTCTTCTGTAATCTCCCAGTAGGTGCAGGTATATTTGTTTGATCATGCTCTTCTTCCAATTCTGTAAAAGTTGCACCTCTTCAATTATACTGTATGACTCAATCACTTTCCTTACCATCCTGCATGTTTGTTGAGGAATTGCCATTGCTTTTGGCTGCTGCTTCTTGACATAATAAGCATGTATCCATTTGATCCATAGCTTGTCTTGCTTGTGTGCTAAATCCCAGCTTGTCTTTGCAATAGCTGCCTTGTTCCACAACTTCAAATTGATTATGTTGAGTCCACCACCTGCCTTTGGTAAGCATACTTTATCCCATGCTATTAAAGCCCTTTTTGTAATCTCATTTGCCCCAGACCAAACATATGACCTGCATAGCCCCTCTACTACTTTAATCACCTTGGCTAGAAGGATAAATATCTGTGCCCCGAATGCCTGCACCCCAAATAGAACACTCTGAACTAGCTGCATTCTGCCTGCATATGATAGGGTTTTTGCTGTCCAAGAGGTAATTCTTCTAGTCATTTTCTCAATCAGTGGTTGCCATTACATTAGGCTCAGCTTCTCTGTAGATAAAGGAACTCTTAGATATTTGAATGGGAGTTCTCCACTTGTTAAACCTAAGCACTACAGAATTTGTTGTTTGTTTGTCTCCTGAACTCCTCCAAAATATGCTTCACTCTTGCTTAGATTTGCTTGCAATCCAAATGCTTCAGTGAATTATTTAAACTTCTTTTGCATAGATTGAACAGATTTCAAATCACCTCTAGGAAACAATAGAAGATCATCTGCAAAGCTTAAGTGAGTTATCTCCAGTTTAGGACACCTAGGGTGGAATTTGAACTTTTTCTCCTCTTTCAAACTAGCTAGGTTCCTGCTTAGATACTCCATAGCAATAGCAAACAGGAAAGGTAACATGGGATCACTTTGCCTTAGCCCTTTTGCAGCTTTGAAAGGTCTTGTAGGTTCACCATTAACTACAATAGAATAGTTAACTGTCTGCACACATTCCATAACCCATCCTATGAATAATTGTGGAAATCCTATGTCCTCCATTACTTGTTTCATGAAGCTCCACTCCACAGAGTCATATGCTTTTTGAAGGTCTATCTTGATCATGACTCTAGGAGACAGATTCTTCCTAGTATATGCCTTCACTAGCTCATGGGCCAATATTATGTTGTCAGCAATCTTCCTCCCTGGTATAAATTCTACTTGTGCTTCATTTATTACTGTACCAATCACTTTCTGAATCCTGGCAGGCAGAATCTTTGAGATCAGCTTATAAAGGATAGATCAGCATGCAATTGGTCTAAATTCTCTTATAGTTTTAGGCTTAGATACCTTGGGCACTAGTGTTATAGATGTACAGTTTATTGCTCTATACAGCTTCCTGTAACGATCCAACCAGTCGTTTTGAGCTTTTGCACTTTGACCTCCAGTTCTCGGGCATGACTTGCCCCGTATTATGTATTATGACTAATGTAGATCGTTGTTTTTGGTTTTCAGGAAAATTGGGAATGAATTTGGAAGAACGGTTTCAGTTGAAAGGTTGAATTTGAAAGGGTTGACCAAGAGTTGACTTATTTGTATATGAGCTCAGATCGGATTTTTTATGATTTGGTTAGCTTCATTAGGTGATTTGTGACTTAGGAGCGATATCGGAATTGGTTTTGGAGGTCCGGTGTAGTATTAGGCTTGAATTGGCGAAGTTAGTATTTTGGCGAATTCCGGTTGATAGGTGAGATTTTGATCCGAGAGTCGGAATGGAATTCCGAGAGTTGCTGTAGCTTCGTTATGTGATTTTTAATGTGTGTGAAAATTTTTAGGTCATTCGAACGTTGATTGGTAAGGTTTTTGATCAAATACGTGTTTCGGAAGTTTTTGGAAAACTTAGGCTTGAATTTGATGTGGATTGATGGTTTTGCTATCTTTTGAGGTGTTTTGGTGATTGAAACATGCTTGAATGAGGTTTTAGGATGTGTTGGTGCTTTTGGTTGAGGTCTCGGGGGCCTCGGGTGAGTTTCGGATGGTCAATCGGACCATTTTTGGAGTTTGGAAGTTGCAGAAATTAAAGGTTCAGTGTTGCAGAGATTTATCTCTTCGCGTTCGCGAGAAGAGCCTCGCGTTCGCGTAGAAGGAATTTGGAAGGAAAGAATTTAAACCTTCGCGTTCGTGAAAGGATGGGAGCTGATGCTTCGCGTTTGCATGAGTTCTCTCGCGTTCGCGTATAAGTATTTGGGGTCTAGTGGAATTACTCTTCGCGTTCGCATCAGGTGCCTCGCGTTCCCGTAGGTAAGGGAGCTGAAGCATCGCGTTCGCAACCTCTTGTCACGTTCTCATAGAGTAAATTTGGGTTAATATAAGGTTGTGCTTCGCGAACGCGAGGGTTTGACCGCGTTCGCAAAGAAGGAAGGGTCAGACCTGGGCAGAATGTTTTAAAACATTTCATCCGCGATTTTGGGGCTCATTTACTCCATTGTTGATCTTTTTGAGAGGTTTTTGAAGGAAATTGAAAAGGGATTCAAGGAGAATCGATTGGAGGTAAGATTTTTGAACTTAAAACTCGTTCATATTGTAAAATCCACCTAGGAATTCATGAAAACTAAGCCTAAAATTGAAGAACTAGGGCGTGAGATTTTGAAATTTGATTTGGGGATTTGATGGGTCATTTGAGCTCGGATTTGAGAGTTCTTGGTATGTATGAACTCGTGACAAGATAAGGAATCTATTAATGTAAAAAATTTTGAGTTTCGAGAAGTGGGCCTGGGGCTCGGGTTTTGGTAATTTCGGGATTTGTGCTCGTTATTGATTGTTTTCTCTTGGGCTTTGTTCCCTTAGCATATTGTGATGTATTCGCTCTGATTTTGGATATATTCAACGAGCGTGGGGGCCAATTTGAGGGGAAAGGCATCGCGAGCTAGAAATTTTTACACCGTAGTGCTATATTGAGGTGACTTGCACGTCGGATAGCGAGCGTAGGGTAGAGCACCATTGGGGATTGTGACTTAGTCTGTCTCGATTAATGATTTTACTGTGTAATTGACTGAAGCTTATTTGTTATCATCATGACTTAGGTGATTGCCATATTTGGGCTTCGTGCCAGCTATTTGAACCCCTTCGAGGATGGTTGTTGATATTTCCTCACTGTTTGATTTTATACTTAAACTCAGTCGTGTATTTTACACTGTTTTCAAAATTCAACCAAGTTTACTTGCTTTAACACTTGAAATGATATTTCCAATAATATTTTTGGCTGAGCATCATGTTTATTATTGCCCGAGTGTCTTATGTGGTTATGTTTACTGAGCTAGGCCGAGGGTATGTATTGTGAGGACACTTTTGGATCGGGCTGCATACCGCAATAATATATATAAATACGGATCGGGCTGCACGCCGCAACAATGTTATACTAATATTTATATGAGGCCAAGGGCCTATATTTGATGCCACGAGATGACTTGATATAGCGCTTAGGTCGTAAGGGGCCCTCCGGAGTCTGCACCCCCACAGTGAGCGCGGGTACCCATATGGATCGGGCTGCATGCCGCAGCGAGACATGGATCGAGCTGCACGCCGCAGCGATATACGATTTGGGCTGCACACCACAACGATATGTGGATCGGGCTGCACGCTGCAGCGGTTACTACATGATATTGTTGTAAGAGTGATTTGAGAGAGAGAGAGCTCGAGGGGCTGAGAGTGTTTCTGAGAGTGAGCCCGAGGGGCTTGTACCATTTTTTAGATATTGTCCGAGGGGCGAACCTTTATGTGCTCATCTTGCATATTTATTTGCCTTTTTACCTGTTATACTGTGGTATTTGTGCTCGAGGGGCGGATTTTTCTGTGCTTATCAGCACTAACTGTTTTGAACTCATTTTCGTAACTGTTGAAAATATCATTTTCAAAAGAGATTTAAAACTGAGCCAAGATATTTCCAAAGTTTTCACAGCTTCACTGCTTTCTCAAAGGATTTTACCCTGCTTCTATACAATATGTTGGTTGCTTTACGTGATTTCTTACTGCTCAGTTGCTATTTACCTTTATTACTCACTGAGTTGGAGTACTCACTTTACTCCATGCAACTCGTGTGTAGATGCAGGTATCTATTCACCCGGTATCGGGTTTTGGGCCGATCAGAGGCAGATTTATATGAGTTAGGGAGGTGACTGTCAGCATTCGCAACACCATGTTTCTCTCCTTTGTTCATTATTCCGGTTTGTATATAATAGACCTTGTAGTGGATTTACTTTCTGATAGATGTTCGTGACTTGTGACACCACGATTAGGGTTGTGTTGGGTTGTGCTTCCATTGGTTATATCATTAAATCACTTTTAAACTATTTATTAATGTTTAATTTTTTTTTTAAAAGACGATATGGGTTTGTGGGCTAGCCTTGTCTTCAAGAGTGGCGCCAGCACGACCGGGTGCCGGAATTGGGTCGTGACAAGTTGGTATCAGAGCCTAGGTTAATAGGTCTTATGAGTCATGAGCAGGTTTAGTAGAGTCTCGCGGATCGATACGGAGACGTCTGTATTTATCCTCGAGAGGCTGCAGAACCTTTAGGAAAACTTTACCTTCTTGAATTCTTATCGTGCGTCCTTGATTCAGCTTGAAAAGAAACTCTTGAAATTCCTCCCACGTGTTTGTATGCATGCATGAGAACTCAGTATCAGATGTGCCTTGATGGCTTGTGATTCCCCGATCAAGGGGCGAGATGTAATCTTCGTGAGTTAATGTTGGGCCAGTCTAGAGGACTTGAGGCCGGATCTTTGCCTATGGCTTGAGCACTGAGGTGCTGATTGTGTGAGCAAGTGATTTGAACTTATATGCTCGGTACTGTCACTATTAGCAGGGGTGACGGCTGGTTAGCTATGTGATGAGTATGTTAGTACTGTGAGATGTATCTAAGTAATTTGGTAGTGACGAGGAAGTCTGCAGGATGATAGATGAACTATTAAGTATATGATCTCCATTGTGATTGGATATGTAGCTTCGAGTTATGGATGCGTGAACAATCTTTTCGTGTCTCCTAGTTGGGAGTGAAGTAAATTTTATGTTGCGGTATGAGTTCAGATTCAGGAAGACTAATGTCACGACCCAAAACCCAAACCCGGTCGTGATGGCGCCTCTCATGAAGACAAGTCCAACCGACGCTTCCTCAAATTCAGTTCTAACAGTTTAATAAATCAATAAGTCATTTATAAGGATGAATAATCCAATCCTTTAGGTAGTCAACAATATAATTCTATAAACATGCGAAATAACAACCCAACTCATCCCGACATCAGGGTGTCACTAGTCATGAGCATCTATTAGAGTATAAATACAACTACAAGGTCTGAAATATATAAAACAAGACTTATGAACAAAAGGGGAGAAAAGTGGTGCTGCGAACGCTGACAACCACCTTGCTAAAACTCCGATAACCTTGCCTCCAATCACCAAAACCCGCTGCCGGGTGTATAAATACCTGCATCTGTACGCAAGGTGCAGAGAGTAAAGTGAGTACTCCAACTTAGTGAGTAATAAGGGTAAATAACAACTGAGCATTAAGAAATCACGTAAAGCAAGCCATCATGCTATATAGGAGTAGTGTAAATCCTTTGAGAGAAACAGTGAGACTGTGAAATCTTTAGAAATATCTTGGCTCAGTTTAAAACCTTTTTTGAAAATGTCTTTTTCCAACAGTTAAGCAAATGAATGCAAAACAAGTAGTGCAAACAAGCACAAAGTCAGCTCTTCGGGCACAACGCTCTGTTAACAGATAACGCCAGGATATCAGGTAATTATTGCAAGAAGTAGCATAAAAGTCAATGAAATAAAAGTGCAGAAATATTATGACAGATAATACAGATAAGAACAAATGCATGAGTGCAATGCAATGCATATGACGGTACACCATGGTACCCACTGCGGCGTGCAGCCCGAGCCATCTATTTATTTATCGTCGACGGCGCTCACTTGGGGTGTGTACAGACTCCGGAGGAGCTCCTACAGCCCAAGCGCAATATCAAGCCATCTCGTGGCATCAACCAGGATCTCGGCCTCAATATCAATATAAGCAACCAGGCTCTCGGCCTCAATATCAAAATAACAAGTAGAAATCTGCCCCTCGGTCTTAGTATCAAAATGACAAGTAGAAATCTGCCCCTCAGGCTCAGTATCAGTAACTCGGAACAGTATCAGCCCCTCGGGCTTACTCTTAAAACAATATCATATAGTAACCGCTGTGGCACGCAGCCCGATCCATATATCCTCACAATACATGCCCTTGGCCTTACTCAATCAACATAATCACATAAGCCACTCGGGCAATAATAAAACATGATGCTCAGCCCAAAAATATTTTTAGTAATATCATTTCGAGTGTTTAAGGCATAATAACTTGGCTGAGTTTTTAAAACAGTGGAAAATACATGACTGAGTTCAAATATATAATTAAATAAGTGAGGAATTATCGACAACAATCCCTGAAGGGTTCAATTAATTAGCACGAAGCCCAAATATGGCAATCAACCTAAATTATAATGATAACAAGTAGTTTCAGTCAAATACGCAGTAATTTCATCAGTCGGGACGGACCAAGTCACAATCCCCAACATTGCTCTACCCCACGCTTTCTATGCGGCGTGCAAGTCACCTCAATACAGCACTATGGTGTGCAAATCTGGGGTTTCAAACCCTCAGGATGTCATTTACAAACATTACTCACCTCTAACCGGCTATTTCTTTAACTCGCAACGCCTTTGCCTCTCGAATTAGTCTCCACGTGCGTCGAATCTATCCAAAATCAGAACGAATACGTCATAATATGTTATGGGAACAAAGCCCAATCCAAATAATCGAAAAAATACAAATATAATTGAAATTAGCGAAAACCCGAGCCCCGAGCCCCGGGCCCACATCTCGAAAAATTAGAAAATTAACATCATTGGATTCCTCATCTCGCCACGAGTCTAACCATACCAAAATTATCCAATTCCCATCACATTTTGACCCTCAAATCCATAATTCTATCCAAGAGGGTTTTCTAACCTTTTCTATCAAAATTTACGGATTAAACGCCAAAACTAGCAATAGATTCAAGTAATATAACCAAAATTGAGTTAAGAACACTTACCCCGTTGTTCTCTACAAAAATCTCCCGAAGAAACGCCTTATCCGAGCTCCAAATCGGTAAAAATGGAAAATGGGACTAAGTCCCATTTTCAGAACTTAACATTCTATCCGGCATTGTTCACGTCACTGTTCACAGGCACTATTCATGGGCACTATTCACGGGGGTACTGTTCATGGGCGTATTGTTCATGGCTACTGTTCAAGGGGTACTATTTCTGCAATTTTTTGCAATTTTCTTAAGTCCGAAATCACTCTGAGACACCTCCGAAACACTCTCGAGCCCTCGGGGCTCCTAACCAAACACATACACTAACTCAACAACATCCTACGAAATTAACCGTGCGATCAAATCGCCAAAATAACGTCATATACCACAAATTAAGCTTTAAAATCCAAGAATTCTTTCAAATTTCATAAAACATCAAATTTTCCATTTTGAGTCCGAAACACGTCAAACGACGTCCGTTTTCAACCAAACTTTACATAGAGTGCTTAAACCATATATAAGACCTGTACCGGGCGCCGGAACCAAAATACGGGCCTGATACCATCACTTTCTATTCAAATTTCATTTCCATTTTCCTTAAATATTTTCAAAAAATAATTTTACTCAAAAATTCATTTCTCGGGCCTGGGACCTCGGAATTTGATGATTCTTGTTCTTATGAGTCACAAATAATAATAGGAACATAGTCCTTCAATCGAAACTCAATTCGGAGCTCGTTTTCTTAGTGGGATATCCATTTCATTCGTTAAATAATTAACACATCTTTCGTGTCAAAAACCCAATCGCGACTTGATGAAATTAAACCAAACTTTCCAGATCACTCCTATAATTCATTGTCAAAATTCCGGAAGTTTCAAAATCAAATTTCGATTTGTATAACTAAAAATGGACCTTTGGATCATTATATGCTTATGCTCAAAACAGCAAAATCTTCCAAAAATACCTCCAAAACTTATCCGAGCCTCATGGGACCCCGACCAAACATGCCAACATAATTCATAACATCATTCAAACCTGTTCCAATCATCAAAACACCTCAAACAACATCAAATTACCCAAAACTCATCGAATTCAAGACTAAGTTTTCAAAAACTTCCGAAATAGCCTTTTGATCAAAAACCAGACCAAACGATGTCCGAATGACCTGAAATTTTGCACACACATCCCAAATGACACAATGAAGCTTCAGCAACTCTCGGAATCTATCAACCGGAATTCGCCAAAATACTAACTTCGCCAATTCAAACCTAATTCTACACCGGACCTCCAAAATCACTTCCGATCACACTCCTAAGTCACAAATCACCTCCCAAAGCTAACTGAATCGTCGGAATTCACATCCGAGCCCTCTAACTCATAAGTCAACGTCTGGTTGACTTTTCTAACTTAAGGCTTCGTAAAAGAGACTAAGTGTCTCATTTCTTATCAAAACCACTCCAAATCAACTCTATTACACAAGATACGGATAATGAAGCATAAAGAAGTTGAAAATGGGGAAAACGGAGCGGTAACTCATGAGACAACGGGTCGGGTCGTCACATCCTCCCCAACTTAAACAAACATTCATCCTCGAACGTGCTCAGAGTCATTCCAAAAGCCAAACACTCGCTGAATAACCTTACCATGCATAAACTCGGGGGTGATCCCATGTCACCCTATCTCATATAGGTCAGACAATACATTGTAACTGAAATTTCACAACACAATCTAGCCCATAACTTTAGAACCATATTTCCATTTCCGAAATCATACACCAGGTGAGGACCTCACATCTATATTCAGAATAAGCCCGAACCAGTTGTAATAACCGATACCTGCAACTCAGGTGCAATTACATGATAGACCACATAACTCAAACGCTTGTAGTGATAACTTCTAATCACATCAGTTGCACACAACACCCGAATACCGATAGAAAAATTCTTATCAACTAAAGTCTCATCTAAACACTTTTATATACTGCCAATGATAACTAAAACACACAGTAAGCCATACCCATTTCTTAGATCAACCACTCATGAAGCCACTTCTTCTTTGGCAAAAACCATAGCAAATTTTGAGTTGAACCACGATATTATCCTCCCAACATGCTGAAATCGAATCCGTTTGTATTCATTCTAGATCCCATCAATATCATCTAACCCAGCACAACTCTGGTGACATGACACATCAATACAGGCCTAAGCCACAACTCGCACAGTACGCGTGCCAATAAGCAACAGTTCGGGTATACTAAATTCATGAAAAATGACTCAAATGAAAGAGTTGTACCACAAGCGAATCACCATACTCACAGAGAAGTACATAATACAATGCCATACCAGTAAACCTCACTATTGCACCATCCGGCTATCCCAGAAAGAGAAAATACCTCAAAGGAGATAGCCGTTTTGCAAGTTCCACAAGTACCACCCCAACGATAAGCTACGAGCTCGTCAATCACAGTGGAACCCAGATACTTGAATAGAATAATAATAACCATCTCTTCTATAGTTCACATTGATACCAATCTCACGAGCAATTTAGTTGCCAACAACATAATCCACCTGGCACGGTCACAGACCTCCAGTCCAAGAATATCATATAGGAGCGATCCAATAAGTACACCTGTATATGCTAAACGAAATAAGATTCTCATGCTCCTAGACTGGCATAAATAACACTCTATATCGTAGACATGAGCAAACTATGTTGTCACAGCTCAAACCAGCACATTAACATAGAATTAGTAATTACCAAGTTTGTTCTGGACTCTAGCATCTTGGAAATCTCAAGTATATTCCAGATAGTTCTTAACACAATTACTAATACGAGAAATATTATACCTTTAATCTCAATATCCCACTCTAGGCATATCATAGCCAACGTATCTTTCGAGCATGAATATTGGCTTGGTGCTTGCACACAGGTTCAAACCTCACATATATTCGCACTCACAGCGTATAGTTATCACCATCAATTAGCTCGACTAGTGCATCCAATGAGTTAGATAAAATACTCTCCTCAACATGCCACAAAACATCTCTAAAGCATCACAATATATAGTATATGAATCTGAAGCTGATGGCAAAACCAACACTGGAGCTGTAGTCAAAGCTGTCTTGAGCTTCTGAAAGCTCTTCTCACACTCGTCCGACAATACAAATGGTGCACCCTTCTAAGTCAACCTGGTCAAGGGCGATGCAATGGATGAAAAATCCCTCACAACTGGGATAGAATCAATACTAGGAGTCTCAGCTCCAACATCTCGCGCAAAAGATAGATATGACAGACAACCCTTCCCAACTATACGTTGGGCTTTCAAGAAATAAATTGTTCTACTAGGAATATAATCAGTCATACCACGCCACTCGATCCGCGGTACATCCGGCATAGCCAAAGTAACTGTCTTAGCATGATAGTCTATAATAGCATGACACGGAGATAACAAATCCATGCCCCATATAACATCAAGTCCACCATGTTCAATAGCAATAGATCAACTCGGATTTCCAGACCCTCAATAATCACAACACATGACCGGTACACACGATCCACAACAACAGTATCGCCCACCGGGGTAGATACATGAACAGGTAAAGAAGGAAACTCCCGGGGCATACCCAAATAATGAGCAAAATATGAGGACACATAAGAATAGGTGGAACCGGGATCGAATAATACAAAGGCATCTTTGTGGTAGACTAGAACAATACCTATAATGATAGAATATGAAGTAATAGCATTTGTCCTGCCTGGAATAGCATAAAAATGAGCCTGGCCACCGTCTGGTCGACCTTAATCTCCATAAGCCATAACTGACTCACCAACACGCCTCAAACCGGAACCAATATAGCACCTAACCGTGCAATCAACTTAATTAATAGCAAACTCCCTAACTTGGCTCAAAGCCATAGATCAAAACGCACTCAATAAATCATAACACATATACTCTATTGTTGTCGTAATACCATAGTGAGATTGAACTCGCTCCTTTATAAGCTTGTGGAAACACAAATCATCTGGAATTTTAACTCTTCTGCAATTCTTGAATTCACTCACACAATAGTTAAGCCCACTCTCTAGGCGGCCTAATTTAGATTTCAACGCATATTCTTCACTTGTAAATGAGATCTTTTAATAGACAACATAAAGGTCACACCACCTTAGAATACTCCGCAGGAGATAACCCACCTGCTTTGCCTCCAATTAACATTTTGTATGCCTTTCACTGTCATACACATTACACAATCACTTCATCTTCCTGAGTCGAAACTCATACCGTAACATGAAATTTACTTCACTCCAAATAGGAGACATGAAAAGATTCTTCACGCGCCCATAACTCGGGGCTACACATCCAATCACAATGAAAATCAAACACTTAATAGTTCATCTATCATCCTGCAACCCTTCCTCGTCACTTCCAAGTCATACAGATACATCTCGCAGTACTAAAATACTTATTGCTTAGCTATCCAACCACCATTCCCACTAATAGGGACAATACCGGACATATAAGTTCAAAAAACTTGCTCGCACCATCAGCACCTCGGTGCTCGAGCCATAGGCAAAGATCCGGTCTCAAGTCCTCCAGATTGGCCTAACATCAAACTCACAGAGATCACGTCTCGCCCTTCGACCGGGAAATTACAATCCACCAAGGCATATATGATACTGAGCGCTCATGCACGCATGCGAATGTATGGAAGGAATTTCAAGAGTTACTTTTCAAGCTGAATCAAGGACGCACGATAAGATTCCAAGACTGTGAAGTTTTCCTAAAGGTTCTGCAGCCTCTCGAGGATATATACAGACGTCTCCGTACCGATCCGCGAGACTCTACTAAACCAGCTCATGACTCGCGAGACCTAGTAACCTAGGCTCTGATACCAACTTGTCACGACCCAAAACCCAAACTCGGTTGTGATGGCGCCTCTCGTGAAGACAAGGCCAGCCGACGCTTACTCAAATTCAGCTCTAACAGCTTAATAAATCAATAAGTCATTTATAAGGATGAATAATCCAATCCTTTATGTCACGAACCAAAATCCACTAAGGGTCGTGGTGGCGTCGGACAGCGTCGTCAGGCCAGCCAACTCAAATACTTAATTAAATCTCATTTTAACACTTTCGAAAAAACATTTCTTTTATAGGTTTTAAACAAGACTCAGTGTATTCTTCCGAAAAAATAAATAAAATATTTAAACAACTTTTAAGATTTCCAAATAATCCAAATACATCCCCAGAACCCGGTGTCACAAGTACATAAGCAACTACTGATAAGAGAAATAAAATAAAACATCCGTCCGGAATACAGTGGACGAAAACTAAATACAGTACACTGGAAGGGACTACCCTAGCTGCGGTCGCCTCGAATGATGCAGCTCACCTAGTCCCAGAAACGTCCGTGTTGCTACGCCCCGTAGGCTGCTAGAGGTATATATACCTGTGAAACAAAAATGCACAGAAGTGTTGTATGAGTACATAATCAACGTGTACTCAGGGAGTATCCCACCTGATCCCGAAGGGGTAGAGACGAGATGGTCGACTTTGACGCTCTCTAATGGTCCAATAAGGATTCATCCTTAACATGTATACATTAAACGGTGGATTTATATTATAAACATGATTCTAATCCAGATAAATGAAACAAGTAAACACGTAATTATTTCATAGGAAAACTTTCCATAATTTCTCTCTAAATATAATCCAAATATTTTTAAGCCACAAAAGGGAAATAATAACTTAATTAAGTTCAAGCAGCAACACAAGCATGCGCAAATCATACCGAAGCGACGGCTCGATCCAACAGAAATAAATGTGCACTTGACGAGGGTCGACGGCGCGCCTATAGATACATCTATTAATCTGCCGAGGCGTTCGGCCCGTTCCAAACTAAACACACACAGACAGACAATCAGTCAAGAAGTCAACATGGAGCAATTATCCAAGAAAGGCCAATTCTCTTTAATAATTTGAGAAAACAAAGCTTAAGTCTTTTTAGAAATCTATTTATTAATTTAATGTGATCTAAGCAATTCAAACCATCAATAGGTTCACAATTAATTCAAATATAACATGCTTTTGGGTCCTAGACTACCCGGACAATAGCATAATAGTAGCTACGCACGGACTCTCGTCACCTCGTGCGTACGTAGCCCCCACAAATAGGAGCACATAACCAATTTAACTCACCTATGGGGTAAATTCCCCCTCACGAGATTAGAAAGGAGACTCACCTTGCTCCGAAGATCCACAACCGGCATTCTACATTCTTCCGAAGACTTGCACCAATGCACAATGCTCCAAAACTAGCCAAGGATCATATAAATCCATTAATATATTCTCAATTATACTTTACAACCCAATTTATAACAATTCCTAACCTTGAACGAAAAATTGACAAAAATGCCCTCGGGCCCACGTGCTCGGAATCTAAAATTTCTCGAAGATAAATTTTACCCATGAACTCACGAACTCAAATATATGATTTTCTCTTAATTCCATACTCAAAATCATGGTCAAAATCCAAGAACACAAATTTTCCAGGTTTTTCTCTAACCCTCAATTTTCTACCCATTTACATGCTAAAAATCCATACTTAATCAATGTAATTAACTCATAATAGGTGGGGATAACATACCTTATCATTGATGATGAAAATCATCTCTTGAAGCTCCCCAAAAATCTCTCAAGCCATGAAGAAACGAAGGAAATGAACTAAATCCCCGATTTTAAAACACCTTCTGCCTTCAGAAATGTTCGCTTCTGCGGAACCGTGTCTGCTTCCGCGGTCCCGCTTTTGCATATGAATAGTCACTTCTGCGGCTTCCACTATACATCCCCATTTCGCTTCTACGATTAGCCTTCCGCAGATGCGGTCCCGCTTCTGCGGAACCTTGACCGCATCTGCAGTCCACACGCCCTCAGTAAATTCCGCTTCTGCAGTTCTCCACATCGCAGGTACGGTCCGCTTCTGCGGAAGCCCAACCACATCTTTGGATCCCTGTAGCTCCAACCAAAACCGCTTCTGCAGTCTCCCCTCCGCACCTGCGATACCGCTTCTGCGGTCCCCATTTCCGCAGAAGCGAAAATACCAGAAGCAGCAGCTTCATCACTTCTTCAAACTCCGGATTCGATCCGTTAGCCACCTGGAATCCACCTGAGGCCCCCGGGACCCTAGCCAATCATACCAACCAGTCCTAAAACACATTAAGGACTTGCTCGAGGCTTCAAATCCCATCAATTAACGCTAAAATCACGAATTACACCCCCATTCAAGCTTTATGAACTTCGAACTTTCCAACTTCTACTTTCGATGCTTAAGCCTATCAAATCATGTCCGATTGACCTCAAATTTTGCACACAAGTCATATTTGACATTATGGACCTACTCCAACTTTCGGAATCAGATTCCGACCCTGATATCAAAAAGTCAACCTCCGGTCAAAACTCCTCAAAAACCTTCAAATTTCTATCTTTAGCCAAATTGCTCCAAAAGGACCTACGGACCTCCGAATTCACTTCCGATCGCGCTCCCAACTCCAGAATCACCATAAGGAGCTACTCCCAGTCTCGAAATCCCAAACGAACATCGATAGCGCTGAAATGCACTCCAAGCCAAACTTAAGAAATATCTTCCAAAATGCTAACTTCCACAATAGGGGCCAAAACATTCCCGGGTTATTCAAAACCCGGACCGTGCATACGCCCGAGTCCGATATCATCATACGAACCAGATGGAACCTTCAGATCCCGATTCCGAGGTCGTTTACTTAAAAATCCAATTCTAGTTCATTCTTTCAACTTTAAGCTTCTCAAATGAGAATTTTCATTTAAATTTAACTCCGATTTTCCTAAATTTAAACTCCGACCATGCGAACAAGTCATAATACCTGAAATGAAGCTGCTCATGGCCTCAGACTGTTGAACGACGCGCTAGGGCTCAAAATGACCGGTCGGGTCGTTACATTCTCTCCCACTTAAACATACGTTCGTCCTCGAACGTGCTGAGAACTATACGGAAGTAGTCTAAAATCACTGTTTAGCCCCTCATACACCTTCCCGTGCTACCACAACTTAGTTGAGCACATTAGCTCGATAAATTCTGAAGATATTCCCTCTTACTCAAGCAAATAAGCCTCAGAGCCCAATTCCAACATCCGAAATTCTATGCCAGGCATGTTTCCAACATACGATCACCGTATCAATCACTGTACATTGTACTCAGACATGACTGCATAACTCTGCTAAATTCACACTTTGCATCACTTTACTCATAGGACCACAATGACATTTTTGTTTGAATTAACCAAATTTCCACGAATCCGTTGCTCCCATTGCACCTCATGACCTATATAGGCCTTACTCTAACTATTACAATACCGTCATGACAGATGAGATACCGAAAATCATAATCAACTTCCGAGTCAACCAATCATCGAGTCTATACTTCTGACAAGAAACATTACCACATTCTGAACCAAATAATGATCTTCGCTCTGTAATATACTTCATATAATCAGATTGCACAGATCCTAAATCCCACAATCGCATCTTACCCAGTACGAACTGCCCAGGCAATAAGCCACTCCGAATGCGATCACAAGTCTCATATGATGCCACGATATGCCAATAGGCCACTAATCCGAATACAACACAAACAGAAAATCAAACTCTGGAAGGAATTGCCTAACCCCCGCACTAATACGGACTTTTCTTAGAAGATAGGAAGCAAAACACACAAAAATAGCATATAGAAAAAAACCAGACGCGACATCACACTGTTGGGGCACGCAACCCGATCCAAATAACATACCCATGGCGGCGTGCCACTCGATCCACACATAGATATCACATAAGGAGATTGCACTTCGAGCTGAATCTGCTCATTACAATAAAAATATCGAATTTCGATCGTAAGCATGCCAAGTGCATAATACCATCCCTGAGAAAACACATAGCGCTATAGGCTACGAAACCCAAGCACAACTGAGGTGCGATACAAGATCTAAATCTCAAGAGCCATCCTGCTCACATAACATCATCGCAACGTGGAACCTCAACACATAAGAATTTACTAAGCTGTCTCACAACTCATACAGCACAATACATCATTACCTGGAATAGCTAATGACAAAATAACACCTCGACTGTTCCTCCATAGGGAACGCTCGCTGAAATGAACACAACTGGCCTGATATAAAGCCCTGTTCACAAATAAATCAATCCACCAATCTCAAGCTGATTTTTGATTGCACAACTTGGCCAATGACCCTTCAAAGGTCCGTAATAACTCCCTTTTGCCTCATATCACGTAAGGCTAACCATCATAACCGGAGTAACATCCTCAGTTCATAACCCAATATACAAAGTGCCCTCCAGGCATAAATTCTCAAATTAGTGATATTACTACAATCCTCATACTTGGTTTAAATCTTTAGCCAATCAAGTGACTACATGTCACACTTATACAATCTTCCCATGGGACACGCCCCCACAATCTTCCGAAATAAATAACGAGTCCGCACATCTAAACCATCAAACACACTAATGCTGAAAAGTGATCCAAAATCCTTAACCAGGATGTGAAACCTCTTCCACAACACATCGATCTCAGGTGACGCGGAGGACAATACCAATTTACTCTAATCATTTAACACTTTCCTTACTCATCCAAGCCCGTGACATCCTTGTCAACACTGAACTGCAACCTTGATCCTAATTTCGTATTTCCATGCTACTCACTACACCCAACGTGCCAACATACGATAGAATACGATTTTCATCATAACTCCGAATTCATTAATATTTTCACATTTCATAATATAAGAACCTTGAACTTAACTTACTTCAGGAAAATCATAGCAATATACCGATAATTTCGAATAACCATAGAATATGCAAATCTGCAAGTAATGGTCCAAGCCACCATAGCCCTTCCAGAATCCGCTTTCACTTAACAAGCCATAACAGAAGTGTCACGCCCCAAACCTGGGGAGGCATGGCTGGCACCCGGTGCTGCCCTGGCACGGGCGAACCACTATGTAACTCATTTATTCCTTTTGTAACTATCATGGGCCAACATTGTATCACTGAACTATTTTTCTTAAATCATGGATATATATGGGCCGTCAAGACCTCTGACATACTGTACAAAATGAACCTTTGTATACAAAGCCTCTAAGATAGCTTGACATCAAATGGGACAGGGTACCGGCCTACCCATAAGTTTGTTGCAAAACTCTGACATGATGACTCATAGACTCGGCTGCACTCCGAATGAGATGGAGTCTTACCGATCCTTCACTGAATGTCAATCTCGTCTACGATGAAGGCTCGTCAAACTGATTAGCTATACCTGCAGGCATGAATGCAACGTCCCCAACAAAAGAACGTCAGTACGAATAATGTACTGAGTATGTAAGGCAGGAAAACATAAATAAGAATAGTAGTACAAAGAGAGATAGAGGAGATACAACCTGTAATATATGAGTGCCTCCGGAGACTACTGACATGAAATGCATAATACATATATATAAATAAACTTTTAAAAACATTTGCCTCTGTGGGCATCATCATCATCATATCATACCCGGCCTTAAAAGGACTCGGTAAAAAAAACGTACCCGGCCATCATAAGGCTCGGTAGAATCGTACCCGGCCACGTGGAGCTCGGTAAACCCAACTGATCAGTGGTTGCACAATAGGTGTCGTACTCGGCCGACTATAGCGCGGCTCGGTAACTAAAATAGATACATATATATAATGCATGCTCGACTCATGGAATCACGTTCTAAACCTTTCGGAGTGACGTAAGGTCGTTACACCTTCGGTTAACATTATGGACATTATACCATCAATATGAACTTCACTAAGATTCAAGGATCATACATACTTTCTTGGAATAAATTTGAACGGAAAGAAAAACATGTACAACCTTAGTTTCTAGGAGTAGATTTATTATAAAATAGCTTATTCATTTCACATTAGATCATGCCAAAAGAAAGAAGGAAGTGCCTTAACATACCTGACTTAAAAGATATTTTTCGTCAGAACCGCTATGTTGACAGGTAGTCGTGGAGTTAGCAACTACGAAGTAGCAGAAGACAGCAACAATGATATACACCTCAATTTGACTTATAAGGAAATCAATCATGCAAGTCTATTTAACCAATCCCAGTTAAATATACCTTACAACTCAATATAATCTTCAAAATGCACTTATGAGACTAAAATTTCACAATACTCTAATCAACATTCTTAAAGCATGATGCTTCGGATATACACATGAACAAAGGGATAGTAAAACAGCTTAATGAACAAAAATATTCAATAGCACCAACACTCCTTAGAAACAAGAAATGATCGACTGAAAAAGGAAATTTCACCTCCAAGTGAAAATAAAATAATTTTAAGGAAAAAAATTGAACTCAAGCAATAGTTCATCCATATAATCAAGATTTCTTTGAAATAGTTCATCTTCAATGACTAATTTTCGAGAAATTAATTTATATTGTTCTTTTAGAAGAAAATATCATATTTACAACTTGAGCGAAACTGAAAATTCATTTAAGAAGCAATTAATTTCAAGCAAATCTACTCATTAGAATCAAAATTTGTGCGAAAACACAAAGTTCAATACCAAAGTATTCAAAATTGGGTTGCCTACCAAGATAGGGATCCCTTCTCGATTGAGTTGCCCAGAGAAAGACGGGAAAAGACTATCATTCTCATCACAGCATCATAATTCTTTTAATTATATGTTATATCTCAACTAAGTCATGAGTCACATACCTTATTAAGGCAAAAATCTGCCACGTGTTGATCTTATCCAAGATATTTTAGATAATAGTCAATTACCCGCATAATTAAGAATTATTTCTAATTATTTAAAATACTACTTATTTTTAATACACTTTATACAACTTACTATAATACACTTTAATATCACAGTCATGTGGTACCATACAAAATAATACATACAATATGATTTCATTAAAACAACCGTGTAGAAATATATAGTTCCTCAATTTCTAATCTTTCTTATCTCATATAAAGAGCACAAATTTTCGTACGCATAATTCTTAAAATGGTAAAAAGATAACCTTCTTTTCTTGTGAAAAAAAATAATTTTTATCTTTAAAATTAAGAAAATCTCATAAACTTTCTCAAATAAGATTATACAAAGGTCAGCTACTAATAAAGTAACATAAAAATCACTCTGGCTTATAGTTCTCACAAACCCATAATAGATGCAAAGAGAACGACTTATCCCTCGAGTAAAATGCAAAGTTCTAAATTATTAAAAAAAACCTTTTGATACAAAGTGAGATCCAATAACAACCACATTAAACCCACTTACCATACCAGCAACGTATCTGGAAGATATTGGAGGATAGAGAAAAGGACGCACACGTAGTGGTTGCATAGTTTCATGATATGCATCTGATATGTAACACCATAATAGTTAGATCACACATAAGAAGCTGCAACATAAAATTAAATCCAAACACCAGTTTATTACATCTATTTTCCAGATAAAAGTTTTTCCTATAATAATAGATCATTATCCAGTTAATTCATGAAAAATTTCATGATCAAATGTATATAACGGTGTCAATGTTGTTAAACTTACGGGGTTTTACTAACATAGTCACAAATCCTCTATTGTTTCATGAATGGTCTTAATCCCTCAAAGCTCATATGGATTATTATGACTTACTCTAATATTAAAGTGCGGGATGTAACAAGAAGAATGCCCCTGATAAATCATCAATCACGGGGGCCGACAAGCCTCACACATACCCCCACAAATTATAAACATAACTTGATCTCGCGGACCGAACTGATCACTGGCCCCAATATGCCAATTCAACTATGCCTAATCAATTTACCTTCCTCCAATTCCTCATTGCTTGACTTAAAAATAAGACTAACTCCATTCAACACATAACATACTCCATCTACACTCACCCCGAGTGTCCTTGAATCACGAGACCAGGCTGTCTCAATTCCCGCAAACTATTTCATAACACCCAAATGCTATACCGCCAATCAAACATCCCGGAACATTCTGTGCCTCTTCTCATAAACTGCTACAAAGCTTGATTCTTAATTGTACCTACAAGCTCGACATCATTAGGCACCACACTTTACCTCTTGAATTCACTAGGACCGTTGCTGAGAGCCACCCGCTCTTACTTGGTCCCGAATATAATCAACTCGATGAATCTTCTAGCACATTAATACCCTCTCAACGAAGCACCTGGCAGAACCACTCCCCTTTAAACCCGCTTCTATACAAGACATAAATTCTGAACCTTTTCCCAAGTTCGAACATGAGCCCATAAGGCTAACCATAGCATATCCTTAATAATTCCTCCTCTCAATTTACTACTTATGGTCTTTTCTCGTAGCTGAATTAATCCATCAATATGCTAATAACTAGAAATCACGCAAGTAGTTAATCATACGGCCCAATCATAAGCGGTGGGACTCTCCCACTTAGCTTGAAGCCATAATTTCACTATTCTTGAGTCCGCCCAAACTTTTTACCCTTTATTGACATAACCTCCCTTCATAAGTTATAAAAAAATTTCGGAATCTTCCTGTAAATCCCCATCTTTCATATTCTGAATCATTAATCACATTCGCATGACCGATCTTTTTTTTGAACAACCGATATGATTCTTTGTAGAAGCTTCGCCAGCCACGCGACCGCTAATCTGCTCACGGAGAATACCCACCTAGGGGAATCACCTCCCGATATCTTCCCACGACGCTGCACGGGGTACATTCACTACGACACCAATAGCCCATCCTGAGTCCGAGATCACCTTCCAGTTGCACAAGTCCATTCGCCCCTCACGGACATCAATTAAATGTGCGGCAACATCCTTCCAAATTCAGGGTTATGCTGCACCCTCCTCCATTTCGAGCAGCTCCTTTCCGCCATATCAATCTTTTGCCGTATAATAGCCCATACTTCAAATCATACCCGCAGACTTCAATCACCAATCATTAAAATCCCCAATTCGATCCAAACTCTCCTTAGGGCGCGTAGTCTTCCTACTACCAAACCCATATGCAATACCCGCCACTCTCCCACGAACTCATCTCCTTAATCGGTCACTCGACCTTGCTCCTCATACTTGGCCTTCTAGAAATTTTAAACACCGCCTGGCACTTCCTACATGTCCTTCCTCATACTTTGCTGCTCAATTGTTGCCTTAAATAAAATCTATCTTCGTGGCACTTGAACCCACCATTGCTACTAACTTTAAACCTTATCAAAGGTCATCTTTATCGATCCGTCAACATTAGAAATTCTGATTCGATCTTAAACCACTGCACCATGCGATATCTAACAGTCGTAACTCCAATACTAGTTCACAATATCCTGCCATAAAGGTGAATTGTAGCAGATTATAACATCGACAAACTTAGTACGTCCAATTAGGA
>MU716498.1:52823-66999 GCA_026770625.1 Nicotiana glauca
CTGACCATCCTCTGTTCGTTTGACTTTCCCCTACCGGGAATGAAATACTGAATCCCTTGATTACATACTGAGTAAACCTCCCTTCAATTCATTCACTGCCCCGACACGTGGGCAACACCTTACCATTACAAAACACTGCGGAATAATCGCTCATAAGCATCATGGCAACTTGTGCCTAGCCTCAAGGCTCTTAGAAGTTCTGTTACTGAGTTGAAACAATAGAATATCCCTCCAAAATACGACTATAATAGTCCAATCAACTATACCGGGAAAATCATCCCGCACCACATTTGTAGTGCCATTACAATCCCTCAATTTTTGGTTTATAACAAGCGCTCGCGTCGCGAAAGATTGAGTAGGAAGGAATCAAAGGCATAAGCCTCAAAGGAATTGAACATCACGATAAGGAAATCAAGAAGGGAAGTACTCCTAACAGTCCTGCAGCCTCCCAAGGATAAGTACAGATGTCTCCGTACCGATCCGCGAGACTCTACTAGACTTGATCATGACTCGTGAGACTGACGGGAACCTAGTGCTCTGATACCATGTTGTCACGACCCAAAATTCACTAAGGGTCGTGGTGGCGCCGGAGACCGCCGTTAGGCCAGCCAACTCAAATACTTAATTAAATCTCATTTTAACACTTTCGAAAAAAATATTTCTTTTATACGTTTTAAACAAGACTCAGTGTATTTTTCCGAATAAATAAATAAAATATTTAAAAAACTTTTAAGATTTCCAAATAATCCAAATACATCCCCAGAACCCGGTGTCACAAGTACATGAGCAACTACTGATAAGAGAAATAAAATACAACATCTGTCCGGAATACAGTGGACGGAAAGTAAATACAATACACTAGAAGGGACTACCCTAGCTGCGGTCGCCTCGAATGATGCAGCTCACCTAGTCCCAGAAACGTTTGTGCTGCTATACCCCGTAGGCTGCTAGAGGTATATATACCTGTGTAACAAAAATTCACAGAAGTGTAGTATGAGTACGTAATCAACGTGTACTCAGGGAGTATCCCGCCTAATCCCGAAGGGGTAGAGACAAGATGGTCGACTTTGATGCTCTCTAATGCTCAAATAAGGATTCATCCTTAACATGTATACATTAAACACTGGATTTATTTTATAAACATGATTCTAATCCAGATAGAGGAAACAAGTAAACACGTAATTATTTCATAGGAAAACTTTCCATAATTTCTCTCTAAATATAATCCAAATATTCTTAAGCTACAAAAAGGCAATAATAACTTAATTAAGTTCAGGCAGCAACACAAGCATGCGCAAATCATGCCGAGGCGACAGCTCGATCCAACAAAAATAAATGTGCACTTGCCGAGTGTCGACGGTGCGCCTATTGATGTATCTATTAATCTGCTGAGGCGTTCGACCCGTTCCAAACTAAACACACACAGACAGACAATCAGTCAAGAAGTCAACATGGAGCAATTATCCAAGAAAGGTCAATTCTCTTTAATAATTTGAGAAAACGAAGCTTAAGACTTTTTAGAAATCCATTTATTAATTTAATATGATCTAAGCAATTTAAACCATCAATGGGTTCACAATTAATTCAAATATAACATGCTTTTGGGTCCTAGACTACCCGGACAATAGCATAATAGTAGATATGCACGGACTCTCATCACCTCGTGCGTACGTAGCCCCCACAAATAGGAGCACTTAACCAGTTTAACTCAACTATGGGGTAAATTCCCCCTCACAACATTAGAAAGGAGACTCACCTCGCTCCGAAGATCCACAACCGGCATTCTACATTCTTTCGAAGACTTGCACCAACGCACAATGCTCCAAAACTAGCCAACGATCATATAAATCCATTAATATATGCTCAATTATACTTTACAACCCAATTTATAACAATTCCTAACCCCGAGCGAAAAGTTGACAAAAATGTCCTCGGGCCCACGTGCCCGGAATCCAAAATTTCTCAAAGATAAAGTTTACCCATGAACTCACGAACTCAAATATATGATTTTCTCTTATTTCCATATTCAAAATCATGGTCAAAATCCAAGAACACAAATTTTCCAGGTTTTTCTCTAACCCTCAATTTTCTGCCTATTTACATGCTAAAAATCCATACTTAATCAATGTATTTAACTCATAATAGGTGGAGATAACATACCTTATCACTGATGATGAAAACCCTCTCTTGGAGCTCCCCAAAAATTGCCCAAGCCATGAAGAAATGAGGGAAATGAACTAATTCCCCGATTTTAAAACACCCTCTGCCTTCAGAAATTTTCGTTTCTGCGAAACCGTGTCCGCTTCCGCGGTCCCGCTTTTGCGGATCAATAGCCGCTTCTGCGGCTTCCACTGTACCTCCCCATTTCGCTTCTGCAATCAGCCTTCCGCAGATGCGGTCCCGCTTCTGCGAAACCTTGACCGCATCTGCGGTCCACACACCCTTGGTAAATTCCGCTTCTGCGGTTCTCCACATCGCAGGTGCGGTCCGCTTCTGCGGAAGCCCAACCGCATTTGTGGATCCCTGCAGCTCCAACCAAAACCGCTTCTGCGGTCTCCCCTTCGCACCTGCGATACCGCTTTTGCGGTCCCTATTTCCGCAGAAGCGAAAATACCAGAAGCAGCAGCTTCATCACTTCTTCAAACTCCGGATTTGATCCGTTAGCCACCCGGAATCCACCCGAGGCCCCCGGGACCCCAACCAATCATACCAACCAGTCCTAAAACACATTACGGATTTGGTCGAGGCTTCAAATCCCATCAATTAACGCTAAAATCATGAATTATACCCCGATTCAAGCTTTATGAACTTCGAACTTTCCAACTTCTACTTTCGATGCTTAAGCCTATCAAATCACGTCCGATTGACCTCAATTTTTGTACACAAGTCATATTTGATATTAAGGACCTGCTCCAACTTTCTGAATTGGATTCCAACCCCGATATCAAAAAGTCAACCTCCGGTCAAAACTCCTCAAAAACCTTCAAATTTCTATATTTAGCCAAATTGCTCTAAAAGGACCTACGGACCTCCGAATTCATTTCCGATCGCGCTCCCAACTCCAGAATCACCATACGGAGCTACTCCCAGTCTCGGAATCCCAAACGAACATCGATAACGCTGATATGCACTCCAAGCAAAACTTAAGAAATTTCTTCCAAAATACTAACTTCCACAGTAGGCGCCAAAACGTTCCCGGGTTATTCAAAACCCGAACCGGGCATACGCCCAAGTCCGATATCATCATACAAACCAGATGGAACCTTCAGATCTCGATTCTGAGGTCGTTTACTCAAAAATTCAATCCTAGTTCATTCTTTCAACTTTAAGCTTCTCAAATGAGAATTTTCATTTAAATTTAACTCCGATCTTCCTGAATTTAAACTTTGACCATGCGAACAAGTCACAATACTTGAAATGAAGCTGCTCATGGCCTCAGACTTCTGAACGACACGCTAGGGCTCAAAACGACCGATCGGGTCGTTACATTTTAGGTAGTCAACAATACAATTCTATAAACATGCGGAAGAACAACACAACTCAGCCCGACATCGGGGTGTCACTAGTCATGAGTATCTATTAGAGTATAAATACAACTACAAGGTCTGAAATATACAAAACAGGACTAATGAACAATAGGGGAGAAAAGCGGTGCTGTGAACGCTGACAACAACCTTGCTAAAACTCCAATAACCTTGCCTCCAATCACCAAAACCTGTTGTCGGGTGTATAAATACCTGCATCTCTACACAGGGTGAAGGGAGTAAAGTGAGTACTCCAACTCAGTGAGTAATAAGGGTAAATAACAACTGAGCAGTAAGAAATCACGTAAAGCAAGCCATCATGCTATATAGGAGCAGTGTAAATCCTTTGAGAAAAATAGTGAAACTGTGAAATCTTTAGAAATATCTTGGCTCAGTTTAAAACCTCTTTTGAAAATATATTTTTCCAACAGTTAAGTAAATGAATGCAAAACAAGTAGTGCAAACAAGCACAAAGTCAGCTCCTTGGGCACAACGCTCCGTTAACAGATAACGCCAAGATATCAGGTAATTATTGCAAGAAGTAGCATAAAAGCCAATGAAATAAAAGTGCAAAAATATTATGACAGATAATACAGATAAGAACAAATGCATGAGTGCAATGCAATGCATATGACGGTACACTCTGGTACACACTGCGGTGTGTAGCCCGAGCCATCCATATATTTATCGTCGATGACGATCACTGGGGGTGTGTACAGACTCTGGAGAGGCTCCTACAGCCCAAGCGCAATATCAAGCCATCTCGTGGTATCAACTAGGCTCTCGGCCTCAATATCAATATAAGCAACTAGGCTCTCGACCTCAATATCAAAATAACAAGTAAAAATCTGCCCCTCAGGCTCAGTATCAAAATGACAAGTAGAAATCTGCCCCTCGGGCTCAGTATTAGTAACTCAGAACAGTATCATCCCCTCAGGCTCACTCTCAAAACAATATCATATAGTAACTGCTGCGACGCGCAGCCCGATCCATATATCCTCACAATACAGGCCCTCGACCTTACTCAGTCAACATAATCACATAAGCCACTCGGGCAACAATAAAACATGATGCTCAGCCCAAAAATATTTTTACTAATATCATTTCGAGTGTTTAAGGCATAATAACTTGGCTGAATTTTTAAAATAGTATAAAATACATAACTGAGTTCAAATATATAAGTAAATCAGTGAGAAATTATCAACAACAATCCCGGAAGGGTTCAAATAATTGGCACGAAGCCCAAATATGGCAATCAACCCAAATTATGATGATAACAAGTAGTTTCAGTCAAATACGCAGTAATTTCTTCAGTCAGGACGGATAAAGTCACAATCCCCAACGGTGCTCTACCCCACGCTCTTTATCCGGCGTGCAAGTCACCTCAATACAGCACTATGGTATGCCAATTCGGGGTTTCAAACCCTCAGGATGTCATTTACTAACATTACTCACCTCTAACCGGCTATTTCTTTGACTCGCGACGCCTTTGCCCCTTGGATTGGCCTCCACGTGCATCGAATCTATCCAAAATCAGAACGAATACATCATAATATGTTATGGGAACAAAGCCCAATCCAAAAAATTGAAAAAATACCAAAATTCTTGAAATTAGCAAAAACCCGAGCCCCGAGCCCACGTCTCAAAAAATTAGAAAATTAATATCATTGGATTCCTCATCTTGCCACGAGTCTAACCATACCAAAATTATCGAATTCCCATCACATTTCGACCCTCAAATCCATGATTATATCCAAGAGGGTTTTCTAACCTTTTCTATCAAAATTTATGGATTAAACGTCAAAACTAGTAATAGATTCAAGTAATATAACCAAAATTGAGTTAAGAACACTTACCCTGTTGTTTTCTCCAAAAATCTCCCGAACAATCGCCTTATCCGAGCTCCAAATCGGTAAAAATCGAAAATGGGATGAAGTCCCATTTTCAAAACTTAACATTCTGTCCGGCACTGTTCATGTCACTGTTCACAGGCATTATTCATGGGGCACTATTCATGGGGTACTGTTCATGGGGTACTATTTCTGCAATTTTCTTAAGTGCGAAATCACTCCGAGACACCTCCGAAACACTCTCGAGCCCTCGGGGCTCCTAACCAAATACATACACTAACTCAACAATATCCTACAAAATTAACCGTGCGATGAAATTGCCAAAATAACGTCATGTATCACGAATTAAGCTTTAAAATCCAAGAATTCTTTCAAATTTCATAAAACGTCAAATTTTCCATTTTGAGTCTGAAACACGTCAAACGACGTCCGTTTTCAACCAAAATTTACATAAAGTACTTAAACGATATATAAGACCTGTACTAGGCGCCGGAACCAAAATACGGGCCTGATACCATCACTTTCTATTCAAATTTCATTTCTATTTTCCTTAAATATTTTCAAAAAATAATTTTACTCAAAATTCATTTCTCGGGCCTGGGATCTCGAAATTTGATGATATAATAATACAAACATAGCCCTTCAATCGAAACTCAATTCGAAGCTCGTTTGCTTAGTGAGATATCCATTTCGCTCGTTAAAAAATTAACACATGTTTCGCGTCAAAAACCCAATCGCGACTTGATGATATTAAACCAAACTTTTCAGATCAATCCTATAATTCATTATCAAAATTCTGGAAGTTTCAAAATCAAATTTCGATTTCTAGAACTAAAAATGGACCTTTGGATCATTACAAGCTTATGCTCAAAACGGCAAAATCATGCAAAAACACCTCCAAAACTTATCCGAGCCTCGTGGGACCCCGACCAAACATGCTAACATAATTCATAACATCATTCAAACCTGTTCCAATCATCAAAACACCTCAAACAACATCAAATTACCCAAAACTCATCGAATTCAAGCCTAAGTTTTCAAAAACTTCCGAAATACACTTTCGATCAAAAACCCAACTAAACGATGTCCGAATGCCCTGAAATTTTGCACACACATCCAAAATGACACAATGAAGCTACAAAAACTCTCGGAATTTTCCGACACCCGGATAAAAATCTCACCTATCAACCGGAATTCGTCAAAATACTAACTTCGCCAATTCAGGCCTAATTCTACACCGGACCTCCAAAATTACTTCCGATCACACTCCTAAGTCAAAAATCACCTCCCGGAGCTAACTGAATCATCGGAATTCACATCCGATCCCTCTAACTCATAAGTCAATGTCCGGTTGACTTTTCCAACTTAAGGCTTCTTAAAAGAGACTAAGTGTCTCATTTCTTATCAAAACTACTCCAAATCAACTCTATTACACAAGATACGGATAATGAAGCATAAAGAAGTTGAAAATGGGGAAAATGGAGCGGTAACTCAAGAGATGATAGGTCGGGTCGTCACAACTAAATGGTTGTGTAATGTGTATGACGGTGGAAGGTATACGAAAATGTTACATTGGGGCGAAACAGGTGGGTTATCTCCCCAGAGTGTGCTGAAGTGGTGTGATCCTTATATGTATGTTAGAAGATCTCATGTGTAATTGAAGGGTACGTGTTGAAATTTGAAATTTCAGGTCGCTTAAGAGAGTGGACTTAACTGTTGTGGGGATGAATGCGAGATTCGTAGAAGATTTACAGTACTAGGTGATCTATGTTTTCACAAACTTATAAATGATTTGAGCTTAATCTCGCTGTGGTATTGTGGCATCAATAGAGTAAAAGTGTTATGAGTTATTGAGCGTATCTTGATCTATGGCTTCGAGCCAAGGGTGGGAGTCTGATGTGAGCAGTTGATTGCACGGTTAGGTGCTATGTTGGTTCCAGATTGGAGCATGCGAGAGAATTGGCTATGGCTAGAGTAAAGGAAAATTTTGACAAAGGTTATATTATGCTTCATAGGGTATGAGAATCATAGGATGTCTCAAGTTGTTGATGATTAAGAATACTCGGTGAATAGAGCAGGAAGTTGCTTGGTCGTATCAGGATGAGGATTTCATTTTGTGGCATCGGAGTGCCAATGAGGCATGTGTGGTCCTAATCGTTGGGTCAGTTAATTTGTAGTTTGAATAAGAGTGAATGACGTTCGAGAATGGTTCTAATGTGTTTGAGATTTTGCAGGAAACAATCAGGTATTTTAAGTTGCATGTGTTGCTAGAAACTGTGTTTTCATTGGAAGAGGTTTAGATTTGTGGTATTTCTGGGTTAATTATGGGGTTCTATGTATCAGTAGCAGGGAAGTAAAAGTAACGGATTCAGATTCGCAGGAAGTTCTTTAGATTAAAGCATTCGCGAGCGTGATGTTTCTGGTAATATTTGAGGGAGTATTCAGTGGCTTATGGGGTCTTAGACAATGTGGTCTTGTGCTGGGGTCTCGGGTAGTGAGCCTGGCTTGAGAGATTGTGGTACTACAATAAGAGAGGATATCAAGTTGAAAAAGAATCAGAAGGAAATCTAGATAGATGAGGTAGCTCGATGGTAGACTGAATCGGTATGGTAAGGATATGATTAATTCTTTGTATGTGTTCGAGGTAAGGGGTGCTTACAGGTATTTTCCAGCAATGCTCATGGGTTTTGATGGCTTGCTTAGCTTGGTCTAGTTAGAAGGATTCAGTCCTGGCAGTTTAATTTATGCAAACGGAATTGGGAGAGTTCTTGTTGATTTCTACCGTAGTTGAAGATGTGCATTTGCTACGAATATGAGAGACATGGGATGTGTAATGATTTTTCTTCTAAATAGGATCAGTAGAAGTTCTTGGCTAGATGAGTTGCAGTTCAGTTCTGAAGACAACAACAACAACAACAACAACCCAGTATAATCCCACTTAGTGGGGTCTGGGGAGGGTAGTGTGTACGCAGACCTTACCCCTACCCTGGGGTAGAGAGGCTGTTTCCAAATAGACTATCGGCATCCTTCCCTCCAAGAACTTCACACCTTGCTCTTGGGGAGAATCGAACTCACAACCTCTCAGTTGGAAGTGGGGGTTACTTACCATCAGAGTTCAGTTCTGAAGAGAAGTTCATAAAACTCCTAGACAGCGGGTAGCCTCAGATGATTAAGGAAAAGGTATTGTTATTTGGAAGTGATTTGATAAGAGTATGGGTTTCAAAAAAAGAGCAATGTGATTAAGTTGGTGGCACTGGGAAATCTTAGAGTATCCATCGTGGAATGATTAGGGTTGTAAAGGTGTGGCATGTGTTCGGACGGTGAAATTGGGATCGGATATAGTGATTCATGTGCTGTGTGGATGTGGAGACTGAAGTTCTCATAATCAAGCTATGATGGGGTATGTTAGATCCAAACGTGATGTTGGGGTTTAGGCTGGTGGTCTCCGTATTGGGTTATTCAGGACTATTGCGCTATGCGCTATGTCGAAGTGCCACGGGTTGAGTGGCGAGGTGTGTCGGAGTATATCCTGGTAGGGTGGTTTTATATTTCGAAGACCCAATGGGCGGTTGGGAAGGATTGTCTTTCGTACTTGGGCTCTTGTGATGAGTGTCAGCGCTGAGGCTCCTTATATTGATTCAGTTCTGGTATTGAGGGAAACAGCTTCGGGATTTCCTTAATAAGGAGTTAGTTGGTAGGCTAATATGGATGCGTGTTCTAGCTTGAGTCAGCTTGGTTGGCCCCGAATTGTATTGATTGAGGGGTAGGTTGATTCATATCGTTATCGAGCTTGCTAGTAATCCGGGAGACCTGTGAGTTTCCTTTTTGTGTTGTGAGATGTTATGATATATTGGTTATAGGCACATATGGTGCGGTTCAATTGAGGTCTCTTAGAAGAATTCAAGCAGGAAGGATAATTGGGTGTCGCTCAGTGAATGACATATCAGTGGTTTTTTATCGGGTTGCATGGTGTGTGTTATTTGTTTCACCGTAGGTGTAATGATTTGCTTTGGATCTAGACATCAAATTTTGCGTGGCTGTCGATTTTGAGCATAGTGACTTGAGGTGTTCTAGGTGTAGCAGTGTTTGGATAGGATCGCGCATTGTAGCGAGGCTACGTGGGGATATGACCTTTCGGGGTGGATTCATGTGTTCTAATTCTGTGATGTGAGATGGGGTCTCAGCTTTGTGTTATGATGGTACTGATGAGCTTAAGGTACAACTCTTTCGTTTGGGGTCATTTTCATGATTTGAGTATATTCAGACCGTTTCTTATTGGTGCGCGAATTATACAAGTTGTGGCTTAGGCCTGTATTGAGGTGTCATATCACCAGAGTGGTGTTTTGGACTCGAGGTGATCATTGGTGTAACTAATGAATATGAATGGGGTTGATTTCAGCTTGTGGGAAAGATAATATTGAGGTTCGGCTCGGAATCTGCTGTGGTATTAGCTAAGAGGGAAGTGGCTTCATGAATGGTTGATCTGAGAAATGGTTATGATTTATTGCGTGTTTCCTTTATCACTGGCAGTATGTGGAAGTGTGGAATAAGACCTTAGTTGATAAGAGGTTTTCTACAGGTATTCGGGTGTTGTGTGTAGTTGCTGTCAGCAGAAGTTATCGTTTCGAGTGTTTGAGTTATGTGGTATATCATATAATTGCACCTGAGGTTGCAGATATGGGTTATTACGGTTGGTTCGGGCTTATTCGGAATAGAGATGTGAGGTTCTGATCTTGTGTGTGATTTCAGAAGTGAAATGTGGTTCTATGACTTATGGGCTGGATTGGATTGTGTGATTTTAGTTAAAATGCGTTATCGGACCTATATGAGATAGGGTGACATGGGATCACCCCCGGGTATATGCATGGTAAGGTCATTCAGCGATTGGTTGGCTTTTAGAACAACTCTAGGTACGTTCGAGGACGAACGTGTGTTTAAGTGGGGGAGGATATAACGACCCGACCGGTCGTTTTGAGCTTTTGCACTTTGATCGCCAATTCTCGGGCATGACTTGCTCCGTGTTATGTATTATGACTAATGTAGATCGTTAGCTTTGGTTTTCAGGAAAATTGGGAATGAATTTGGACGAACAGTTTTAGTTGAAAGGTTGAATTTGAAAGGGTTGACCAAGAGTTGACTTATTTGTATATGAGCTCGGATCGGAGTTTTTATGATTTGGTTAGCTTCATTAGGTGATTTGTGACTTAGGAGCGAGATCGGAATTGGTTTTGGAGGTCCGGTGTAGAATTAGGCTTGAATTGGCAAAGTTAATATTTTGGCGAATTCCGGTTGATAGGTGTGATTTTGATCCGAGGGTCGGAATGGAATTCTGAGAGTTGCTGTAGCTTCGTTATGTGATTTGTAATGTGTGTGCAAAATTTCAGGTCATTCGGACATCGATTGGTTGGGTTTTTGATCAAATGCGTATTTCGGAAGTTTTTGGAAAACTTAGGCTTGAATTCGATATGAATTAATGGCTTTGGTGTTGTTTGAGGTGTTTTGGTGATTGGAACATGCTTGAATGAGGTTTTAGAATGTGTTGGTGCATTTGGTTGAGGTCCCGGGGGCCTCGGGTGAGTTTCGGATGGTCAATCGGACCATGTTTGGAGTTTGGAAGTTGCAGAAATTAAAGGTTCAGTGTTGCAGAGATTTATCTCTTCGCGTTCGCGAGAGGAGCTTCGCGTTCACGTAGAAGGAATTTGGAAGGCAGGAATTTAAACCTTCGCGTTCGTGCTCTAGGGCTCGCGTTCGCGAAAGGATGGGAGTTGATGCTTCACTTTCGCATATAAGTATTTGGGGTCCAGTGGAATTACTCTTCGCGTTCGCATCAGGTGCCTCGCGTTCCCATAGGTAAGGGAGCTGAGGCATCGCATTCGCGACCTCTGTGTCGCGTTCGCATAGAGTAAATTTTGGTCAATGTAAGGTTGTGCTTCGCGAACGCGAGGGTTTGACCGCGTTCGCGAAGAAGGAAGGGTCAGACCTGGGCAGAATGTTTTAAAATATTTCATCCACGATTTTGGGGCTCATTTACTCCATTGTTGATCTTTTTGAAGGAAATTGAAGAGGGATTCAAGGAGAATCGATTGGAGGTAAGATTTTTGAATTTAAAACTCGTTCTTATTGTGAAATCCACCTAGGAATTCATGAAAACTAAGCCTAAAATTGAAGAACTAGGGCTTGAGATTTTGAAATTTGATTTGGGGATTTAATGGGTCATTTGAGCTCGGATTTGAGAGTTCTTGGTACGTATGAACTCGTGAGAAGATATGGAATCTATTAACGTGAAAATTTTGAGTTCCAAGAAGTGGGCTCGGGGTTCGGGTTTTGGTAATTTCGGGATTTGTGCCCGTTATTGTTTGTTTTCGCTTGGGCTTTGTTCCCTTAGCATATTATGATGTATTCGCTCTGATTTTGGATAGATTCAACGCGCGTGGAGGCCGATTTGAGGGGCAAGGCATCACGAGCTGGAAATTTTGCCGGTTCAAGGTGAATAATGATTGTAAATGATATCATGAGGGTCTAAAACCCTGGATTTGCACACCGTAGCAATATATTGAGGTGCCTTGCATGCCGGATAGCGAGCATGGGGTAGAGCACCGTTGGGGATTGTGACTTGGTCCGTCCTGATTGATGGTTTTACAGTATAATTGACTGAAACTTATTTGTTATCATCATGACTTGGGCTGATTGCCATATTTGGGCTTCGTGCCAGCTATTTGAACCCCTTCGGGGATAGTTGTTGATATTTCCTCATTGTTTGATTTTATACTTGAACTCAGTCATGTATTTTACACTGTTTTCAAAACTCAGCCAAGTTTACTTGCTTTAACACTTGAAATGATATTTCCAATAATATTTGGGCTGAGTATCATGTTTATTATTGCCCGAGTGACTTATGTGATTCTGTTGACTGAGCTAGGCCGAGGGTCTGTATTGTGAGGATACTTTTGGATCGGGCTGCACGCCGCAGCTCTCTCTCTCTCTCTCTCTCTCTCTCTCTCTCTCTCTCTCTCTATATATATATATATATATATATATATATATATATANAAATTAAAATTATGGCTCCACTGCTGATCGTCTACTACATCAGTATAACAACACTTCAAGCTCAAGGTGTAGGCATTACAAGATCATATAATAATAATTAAATGCAACAAAAAAGGGTAATTTGACTAACAAAACTTAACCAGTAGGGAAGCAAAATGCAAACCAAGACATTATTGTTGAAACTTGACTTGACACTCTATGTATATATAAGACCAACCACTTACTACTTTTAAGTTTTATCTCAATTATCATAATGCCTAATGGGACCAACCGAAAACACTCAAATCCTTTCATGACCATCTGAAACGTCTTCGAGTTATTTATATATATATATATATATATATATATATATATATATATATATATATATATATATATATATATATACGGATCAGCCTGCACGCCGCAGCAGTATTATACTGATACTGATATGAGGCAAATGGCCTAGATTTGATGCCACGAGATGACTTGATATAGTGCTTGGACCGTAAGGGGCCCTTCCGGAGTCTGCACCCCCACAATGAGCGCGGGTACCCATATGGATCGGACTGCACGCCGCAGCGAGATATGGATCGGTCTGCACGTCGCAGCGAGATACGAATCGGGCTGCACGCCGCAGCAATATGTGGATCGGGCTGCACGCCGCAGCAGTACTACATGATACTGTTCTGAGAGTGATCTGCGAGAGAGAGCCCGAGGGGCTGAGAGTGTTTCTAAGAATGAGCCCGAGGGGCTGGTACCGTTTTTGAGATATTGTCCGAGGGGCGAACTTTTATGTGTTCATCTTGCATATTTATTTGCCTTTTTACCTGTTATACTGTGATATTTGTGCTCGAGGGCGAATTTTTCTGTGTTTATCAGCACTAACTGTTTTGAAATCGTTTTCGTAACTGTTGAAAAGATCATTTTCAAAAGAGATTTAAAACTGAGCCAAGATATTTCCAAAGATTTCACAGCTTCACTGCTTTCTCAAAGGATTTTACCCTGCTTCTATACAGCATGTTGGTTGCTTTACGTGATTTCTTACTGCTCAGTTGTTATTTATCTTTATTACTCACTGAGTTGGAGTAGTCGCTTTACTCCTTGCACCTCGTTTGCAGATGCAGGTATCTATTCACCTTGTAGTGGGTTTTGGGCCGATCAGAGGTAGATTTATATGAGTTAGGGAGGTGACTGTCAGCGCTCGCAGCACCATGTTTCTCTCCTTTGTTCATTATTCCGGTTTGTATATAATAGACATTGTAGTGGATTTACTTTCTGATAGATGCTCGTGACTTGTGACACCCCGATTAGGGCTGTGTCGGGTTGTGCTTCCGTTGGTTATATCATTAAATCACTTTTAAACTGTTTATTAATGTTTAATAAATTTTTTTTTAAGACGATATGGGTTTGTGGGCTGGCCTTCTCTTCAAGAGAGGCGCCATCACAATCGGGTGCGGGAATTGGGTCGTGACACTTTCCCCACTTAAAGAACTCCATTACAGCTTCTATGACTTCATCTTTAATAATATGCCAAGCTTTCTTGAAGAACGCATTGTAGCCATCTAGAAGGGATCTTTACATCTAGAAATGTAATTAGTTTGATAGGTAGAAAAACAAATAGGCAGGTAAGGGTAAATAATTTTATTTTTTTGGGTAACTGTATCATTCACCCAACACGATTCCTAGCCAAACTAGAAGGGGTCTTTACATAAATGGTCGTTTAGATTTACTATGTATTGTTCATAGCCGGTATTATATATATATATATAT
>MU716500.1:5441-20039 GCA_026770625.1 Nicotiana glauca
ATATTCTCCTTTAAAAGACCAAACAGGATAAGGGTCATTCTCTAGCCTCATTCTTCTTACTCAAAATAGTTCATACGGATCTGAATTAATCAACACGTACTAGAATATCACGTAGAGCATGATTATAGGTCCTAGACTACCCGGACTTAACATAATAGTCGCTATGTACGGACTCTCATCACCTAGTACATACGTAGCCCCCGAATATAATGACAAATAATTCAATTATTATACCTATGGGGACAATTCTCTCTTACAAGGTTAGAATGAAGACTCACCTCGCTCTAAAGTGCACTTCCAATACCGAACACGAGTCCAAGCCCTCAATTCGGAGCCGAACGATCCTAAACTAGTTAAGCGAAGTGAGAACTAGTCAATATAGACTCACAAGATTGAATTCTAGCTATTTAAGAAATTTTCCAACCATTAACACAAGTTTCCGAAAGTCCGACCCCAGGCCCACGTGCCCGAATTCCGATATTTTTCGAAGGAAATTATTCTATACAACCTAAGGATCAATAATATATGATTTCTAATTAATTCCTTAACAAATTTCCTAGTTAAATTCAAGTTTCACCAAAACCCTAGGTTTTTGCTCTAACCCCTTGATTTTACCTAATTCCTAGTGTTTAATCTACCTAATATGCAAGTATTAAACTAAGGATGGGTGGTATAAACTTACCTCACAATGCTAAGTGAAGACCTTCTCTCAAAAGCTCCCAAATCGCCCAAAGGAGGAGTGGAAAATATGATAAAATGACTTAAAACCTGTATTAAATGAACCTCACTGCCCAGCGATTTTCGCATCTGCGGTCAGGGGACTACATCTGTGGTCCCGCATCTGCGAAAAAGGGGAGGGAAGGCTGGGACCGCATCTGCGGTCTGGGAGCCGCATCTGCGGTTCCTGGCTTGGTCTCCTTGGCCGCTTCTGAGATCGAAAAACCGTATCTGCGGTCCCGCATCTGTGTTCCAAGACCCGCAGATGCGGTTATGATAGAAGCAGCAGTTCTTCAGGCCTTTCCCAAAATTCCCACTTCACTCGAGCCTCGTCTGATTGACTATCGGGGCTCCCGGGCCCCGCCCGAACATACGAGACAAGTCCGGAATCACGAGATGGACCTACGCGAACCTTCAGAACACCTGAAACAATGCTACATCTAGAAATCATCCCCTAAAACCAAATGAATCAAACTTATGAACTTCATGTTCTTAATTTTCCTCCAACGGGCCAAAGCGCCCCAAAACTACTCGGATTGATACCAAATTTTACATGCAATTCTTAATTGATATTTCGGGCCTATACTAGGCTTCGAAACTAAAATATGAGCCCGATACCTCAGAAATCAATGATTACTTAGTTTTCTTTAAATCCTTAAAACTTTAGATCAATAATTTCTAATGAAAATGCATTACTCGGGCTAGGAACCTTGGAATTCGATTCCGGGCATACGTCCAGGTCCCTATTTTCCTACGGATCCTTCGGGACCGTCAAATCACGAATTCGGGTCCGTTTGCTTAAAATATTGACCAAAGTCAAACTTAGTCTTTTAAGAAAATCTTAAGGAATCAAATGGGCATATTTCACCCAAAACTCTTCCAAATCCCGAACCAACCGTCCCCGCAAGTCATAAATTAGCTAAAGCAAGTATAAAAAGTTTTATTTAAGGGAACATGGTTCTAAAAGGCAAAACGATTAGGTAGGCCGTTACAACATACTTCAAATAAGTAAGAATTTAATCTATTAATTTAGTTTATTTAAAGCTCCTAAATTTTAGGAAGAAACTTAAAATGACGACTTTTTCTAAAACAAAATTTATTTTTAAGGAATATAAATGATGATATTTCGCTTAGGGCCTTCGTGCTTTTAATATAGTGTAAATAAATTACTAATTCAATAACTCGATAGATAGATGCCATGAGATTTTATCAAATGACAAAACTAATAACTCAATTTTCAAGCTCAATTATCCAAGTAATAATGGTATATAAATGTTATTCATGAAATATACAAGGGCGAGGAGAGGATGCACATTTCATAAAGTGGTGTTTCATCAAATTTTTCAACTAAATTTGTGTATTAATACTGTGAATGAAACGAATAAGTAGGAAAAATAACGTTGTTTTCGGAAAATTTGTGCAAAAAATAAAACTGTAATCACAAACAACTATAAGGGAAAAAGAATTTTATTGATAAATATTGCGGCTTACAACTCTGTTTATCCCTTAATTTTTCTTCCGAATTGTTCTCCGTGATTTGAGAGCCTTAGTGGCGTATTTCGAACGTAGGACTTTAAACAAGACATATTTGACAAGTCTTTGACCTCTTAATGAATATTCCAAGAGTTTCATGGAATTTCGGAGATCTCATATTTGATATCTTTTGCACATATTCCGAGAGTTTATTGAATTGCTGAGATCCTCTTTGAAGGACTTATGTAGCCTTATTTATATGCATGAATTGGGGTATGGGTGGAGTAGCCACCAATTAACCTAATAGACTCTTAATATTTCAAGAGTCTTGAATTTAGGATTTATATTGGTCTGTGATGGATATAAATTATTCATATATTTTAGTATAAAAATATAATATTTTAGATATAAAATATGACCAATTTATATCATATTCTCGCACTTTTCTAACAAGTCTTTCAGGAAAAAGAATACATGAAAAAAAGAAAAAGAAAGAACCTACAGTTCAAGGAAGAAGGATGCATCCGTGACAACTTCATCTAAGACTACACAAAGTCATAAGATACAAAGTTATGGCAAATTCTCACCAAAATTTTATGACAAATAGCTATGTCAATTTCTCATCAAGGCCATATGATATATTGATATTATCTTGCAAGTTCTCACCAAGGCCTTGTAGGAATTCTCCTATAAATAGGCATATGTTTGTAGAAGAAAGACATCCTACTTTGTATCCAATTTCCTATCTAATTATTTTAAGTTTCTAAAGATAAAGGGAAGAGTAATCTTGGTCTCTTTTTCTAGTCTTTCTCTTTGTAGCAAAAATATTCTTAGTCTTTTAAAAGTATTTTTTAGCTTTTCTTACTTCATAATGGAGTAATTTTTATTTGTTGGGACAGTTGATGAAGCTCGATATAATTATAATATTATCTCAATATCAATACATTCTTGGCTTGAAACTCTATTTACATTCCATACTTTGCTAGAATGATGATTTTTTAATCATTATTATCACATCTATATATTTTATATATATGTTATTCTTATATTAATTTTATAATTCTCACGGAGGAAAATTAATATATAATAACTGATATAGAATATTAGAGTGAAAGTAATTTTTAGTAAGATTATTATTTCAAGTCTGTAATCTTGCTTTTCTCAGTTTTAATTCTCACGGAGGAATTGTTGACGACAAGATTATTGATTTTCTAGTAAAAATATTCTCACGAAGTTTTTACTACGCTTGAGCACAATTCAGGCAAGTTATTTTAGTTTAACCGTCACTAGTTTTAAATAATTAATTAACATAACCTCACGGAGTGTTAAATAATTATTTATTTCTTAGTGTGAAAATATAATTGTATTACCAATAAGAAATTATTCTTTAGAAAAATACGTATAAAACTGAGATTTTATTGTAATGATATATCAAGTGAATTCAACGATTCCCAACTCTTTTTAAATATAAACTTTTCGGAAGAAATTTGTCTTAATTTATAATTCCAAACACACCTTTCATTAATTTGATTCTCTCAAATAGTCAAAATATAACAAGTTTGTCGCTTAGATTCTCCAATCTCGGTGGGACGATCATAAACTATACTAGAATTTGATAGAGTACGAGCAGAAAATCCTATACACATTAGGGTATCTCTAACCTTGCCCCCATCCCCCATAATGGGGGCAATTTTGAGGAAAATTGTCCTCCAACCCTCCCCCATTTTTGTCCCCAAAATGGGGGATGAATAGTATTCCCTCAAATATGGGGGTACACTATTCATCTCCCCCATTACTATTCAGTATTATTTTATTAGTTAATCTTTTATTTTATCTCTTTATATACACTTAATTATATTTATGTAATATTTTTATAATATTAATATTATATCTTAACTTTGATGTATAATTTTAATAAATTAATTTTTGTGCATTTATTATTTTTATGTAAAATTATAAGTTAAATTTATTATAAGTTATAATTGTACAAAAATATATAATTATCTCAAAAAATGAATGGTGCAAATATAAAATATTGGATGTTACTAAAATTAAAAGATGAGAATATAAAATATTAGATGTTGCTAAAATTAAAAAGTAAAGATTGAAAAGACATTAAATGAAAATTCATTAAAATTGTAGTAGATGAAAATCAACGATTTCAAGAATTTTTAGCTCGACATAGAAGAATTAAGGACAAAGATGCTCATTTTGCACTTTGTAATGCATTAATAGATCATCTATGAGAGAATACTAGAGGTTGAAGTTGAATATTTATCTAGTATTTCGAATAAATTTTATCGTTATGTAATATGTATTTAATTAATCTTGTATCACAATGATTTCACTTTTATTTGAATTATTAGTTAATCTATAATAATTGCTTACAGATTATATTATTTAAAATTTTATGGAAATTTTTTAATTATGAAAATTACAAATTAATACAATAAAAGATGAATTTTTTTTAATGAAAATTAAAAAATAAAATTGAAATGAAAGATAATAATATAATATAGAAGAGAGAGAAGAATATAAAAAAGTTTGGGGGAAAAAATGGGGGAATGGTTGGAGTAAGTTGTCCCCAAAATGGGGAAATCCCCATTTTTGGGACAAAAAATGGGGGCAAGGTTGAAGATGGCCTTAGCCTCGTCAATCTGTTAAAATTTAAGTGTCTACAAATGCCCCATACTTCAAGGTTTGTCGAGGTGTAGGCTTGCTGAAACTTGAAGATGATACTTGAAGTACTCGACCATCACAACAAATAATCTTGAAACTTGAAGTTGTTGATTTGCAGGAGGAAGAGATGAAAGGCAGGACTGGTCCCACTGGGGGTGCCAATTTGTTTCCAGAAAATTAGGACTTTCTCTGTTCCAAATTAAAGTGATTATTTCTGTTCTTCTATAAATTTTGACATCAGTTACAAAAATTTCTGCATACGTCCTGACCAAATATATGCTATACTCTTATTTAAAGGTAGATTTTGACAAGATGCACCATGTAAAGTTACTCTTTAAATAAGCTATAGATGTTCTGACTTCTTAGTTTTAATTCATTAAACAATAATTGATCCTTTCTTTCCCCATATATTAGTAGGATTAATACTCCTAGCATTTCATTTAGTTTTACCACCCATAATTTTGATGCAGATACACAAATAGATGGGTATTCATTTTTTTTGGGGGAGGGGGGTGTGTGGAGGGGACAAAAAAGAGAGTTCACTGTAAACTGATTGTTTTTCACAGCAAGAGAGCACTCTTTGGAAACATATATCAATGAAATTATTTCCAAACATTTGAAATTAAAATAGAAAAAAAATGAATAACGACTAATTAAACTTTGGACTTTTACCAACCTCGTGTATTGGTTACTTGGTAGATGACAAACATTTGCTTTGAGGCTTTGCCGAAATGTTGCATATTGATACATGTGTAAAGTTATTTTGTCTAGGTTCGTTAGCAGTTTTTGTTTCATCACACTATTTTTATTTTAAAATTTTTATTATTATTATTGTCCTTTCACTTATTTGCTGTCTATTACGATGTTAATATTATTTGTCTGGTTTCTATTGTTATTAAGGATCTTTTGTCTCTAAGCCGAGGGTCTCCCGGAAACAGCCTCTCTACCCCTTTGGGATAGAGGTAAGGTCTGCATACACTCTACCCTGCTCAGACCCTACTAGTCGAATTTTTACTGGGTTGTTGTTTGTTGTAGATACATGTGTTAATGTCACGACCCCAAAATCGATCCGGTCGTGATGGAGCCTATCGCAAAACTGGGCCAGCCGACACGATCCCAAATCAAACCAATATTAAAAAATAAGAATGTTTGAGCTATTAATTAAATAAAATCCCATAACGTGAGTTTAAATAACAAGTGCGGCAAAAAAGCATAAGCCCGTCATCGGGGTGTCACAAGTCACGAGCGTCTACGAGGTTTGTCTAAGTACAACAAAGACTATAATAGTCCGAAGTAAATATACTAGATACGATGTAAGGATAATAAGAGAGAGAAGTGTAAGGCTGCGACTGCCGCGCAACTACCTTGCCCACTCCAAAAGACCTGCTGAATGAATGATCAGCGCTCGCTATCACGACCCGCAACTCCTGGATCTGCACACAAGGTGCATGGAGTAATGTAAGTACGCCAACTCAGTAAAAGTAAATGAAAGTTGAGCAGTAAGAAATCAGATAATTCCTCATCATAGCACTACAACCAAACAGTATGTTTACAAAACAGTATAGTAATCAATTATTCCATGAAAACCTGTTTCAGTAAAACCTTTTAAAAATATCTTTCAATAGTTTTCCAACAAGTGATGAAATAATGAGTAAAAATAATGAAAACATAAACATCCCCTTGGGCAAGACATGTACCATAAACCACCCCTCGAGAAAAATATCAATAGAACCAGCCCCTCGGGCTACTTCACAATCACTCGTTGTCAGGGGCAACAATACAAATCAAGAACAGCCCTTCGAGTAACAACATAAATCAAGAACAGCCCCTCAGGCAACAACATAAATCAAGAACAACCCCTCGGACAACAACATATTACTTACACTGGGTACCCGCACTTACTAGGAGTGTATAGAATTCGGAGGGGCTCCAACAACCCAAGTGCTATAACAAGCCATCTGGTGGCATACATCAATCATCCCATTGGCCCCATAACAACATGCCACCTCATAACATAAATCAATCAGGCCCTCGGCCTCACAATATCATGAATCAGTAACAACCTGCTGCGGCGTGCAGCCCGATCCCATAATACCCTCACAACACAAGCCATCAGCCTCACTCAGTTAGAAACCTCTCAAGCCCCTTGGGCTATCAATAAAATAGGGTGCTCATCCCAAATATCATTTATGCATCAAATCAGAGTAAATAAGACTGAGTTATGAAATTAGTAAAATATAGCATGACAGAGTACAATTATTAAATCAAAACAATGAGGAATATTAGTAACAAAAGCCCCTAAGGGTCCAAATAATTGGAACGAGGCCCAAATATGGCGTTTAGCCCAAAACATAGTAATACTTGCTAACATATGATAGTATCAAGTAGTTTCAGTCAAATATGCAACTTAATAGTTGCTACGGGACCGACCAAGTGTCACGAACCTAAACCCAGACCCGATCGTGATGGCGCATCTCGTGAAGACAAGACCAGCCAACAGAAATCTCAAATTAAATTAACAGATATAATGATCCATAATCAAGTCAGTAATAATGATAAATCCCAAAATAGAGTGAAATATATAAACTGCGGAAACCAAGCATAGTCCGACATCGGAGTGTCACCAGTCATGAGCATCTAAACATGTGTCTAAGAGTCTAAATGAGTTTATACAGTCTACTACAGAACTAGAAACATAAAATGAGATAAGAGGGAGAAACACTAGGCTGCGAATGCCGAGCAGCTACCTAGTGAACTCTGCGCAGTCTGCTGGAAACAATCAACCCTCGCTAGCAAGGCCCGAAGCTCGTGAATCTACACACATGGTGCATGGAGTAAAGTGAGTACGCCAACTCAGTGTGTAATAACAACAAATAAAACTGAGCGATAAGAAAACACGTAAAAACACAACAAGATGCTACACAGAGGCAATATAAAATCAATACAGTGCAATAAAATAATGAAACTTGTAAGAAAATACCTTATTCCAATGAAAAATTCTTTTAAGCATATTTTAGCAGTTAAGAAAGTTAATGATAAAATAGCGAGAATAGATAAACACATAAAATTAGCCCCTCGGGCACAATATCAATAGAATCAGCCCCTCGGGCCATATCACATATCATACTGGGTACCCGCGCTCACTGGGGGTGTACATACTCTGGGAGGGGCCCCTTACGGCCCAAGAGCAATATTAAGCCATCTCGTGGCATAATCAAACAAGCTCTCGGCCTCATATCAAGCCACCTCGTGGCATACAACTCAGGCTCTCGACCTCATAATTATAATCAGTACAACACTGCTGCGACGTGTAGCCCAATCCCATAATAATCCTCACAACACAAGGCCATCGGCCCTACTCAGTCAGAAATCTCTAAAAGCCACTCGAGCACAGTAAACACATGATGCTCAGCCCAAAATATCATTTAAAGTGTCAAAATAGAGTTAACATGGTTGAGTTATGAAAACAATATAATATAGCATGAATGAGTACATATATTAAATTAAAACAGTGAGGAAATAACAGTAAAAATCCCCTAAGGGTCCAAAATAGTTGGCACGAGGCCCAAATATGGCATTCACCCCAAAACATGATGATAGAAAATAATTTTCAATCAAATACATGGTAAAACAGCCATTCGGGATGGACTAAATCACAGTCCCAAATGGTGCACGACCCCACGCTCATCATGTAGCATGTGTGTCACCTCAATATAGCACAACAATGTGAAATTCGGGGTTTCATACCCTCAGGACAACATTTACAATCATTACTCACTTCAATCCGGCCCAAACTCTAGCCCGCGATGCCCTTGCCTCTTGACTTGGCCTCCAAATGATCCAAAATCTAGCCAAAATCAGGCGAAAAGTAGATTAATACCATCAAAATATGCTAAGGGAACAAAGCCCATTCAAAAATATCAGATTTGTACCAAAAATCCCAAAATTGGCCAAACCCGGCCCCCGCGCCCACGCCTCGAAATCCGATAAAATTTACATCAATAGAATCCTTATTCTCCCGTGAGTCCATAGATACCAAGAACATAAAAATCAGACATCAAATGGCCCCTCAAATCCCCAATTTACTCTCTCCAATTTCAAGCCCTAATTCCCCAATTTTAGGCTTTAAATTCCACAAATTTCATGTTTAATGTCACGGCCCTAAACCCAAACCCGATCGTGATAGCACCTCTCGTGAAGACAAGGCCAGCCGACAGATTCTCATTTCAATCTTAAATAAGAAAATAATAAATAATAAGTCATAAACTTTCTCAACTCGGATTTTCCACCCTCGGGGGTCGTGATGGCGCCTACTCGTAGAAGCTAGGCAAGCCACACATTGATAATCCATAACTATTTTTATTGACAATCCAGTTTTACCAATTTAATTAGCAGGATATAAATAATCAAACAACAGCGAAATTCGTAATTTAGCAGAAGAATTGAACGATATAAACCAAATCAATAAGGAAAAATCCACATATGTCTCTACCCAGAACTGGAGTCACAATACTCACGGGCTACTGATTTACCACATACAACTGTTTGAAAGAAAGTAACAATGTCTGTCTCGAAACATGAGATAACAGAACGAAATATAAAATAGAGGAGACGCCGGGCCTGCGGACGCCTGCAAGGCTACCTCGGTGTCTTGGTGGACTAAAAGCTAACTCCCGAGCTACTGCTGCTGTCCGATACCTGGATCTGTGCAAAAGAGCACAGAGTGTAGTATCAGTACAACTGACCCCATGTCCTGGTAAGTGCCTAGCCTAACCCCGACGAAGTAGTGACGAGGCTAGGACCAGACCACCAAATAAACCTGTGTAGTTGTATAATATATACAGTAGAGAGTAAAGCAGAAATAAACAAATAAAGATGGGAGGGGGAAACATGCTTCCGGCAATAATAGATAAAGTAGAACCTCAAGACAATTATCAGGAAACCAAAATTCAACTTCTAACAAGGATAAGGAAAACAAGGTAGATTTCATTCTCGGTTCACAACTCGTTACAGATATGCAACCCGATCCCATTTCTCATATCTTGTGGTAGGCGTACCACCCGCTCCCATTTCATTAAATCTCGTGGTAGGCATACCACCCGCTCCTATTTCATTATATCTCGTGGTAGGCGTACCACCCGCTCCCATTTTATTATATCTCGTGGTAGGTGTACCACCCGCTCCCATTTCATTATATCTTGTGGTAGGCGTACCACCCGCTCCCATTTCATTATATCTCGTGGTAGGCGTACCACCCGCTCCCATTTCATTATATCTCGTGGTAGGCGTACCACCCGCTCCCATTTCATTATATCAACAGTTCTTCCATATGAAATTTAATCTAACAAACGCAACAATTAATATGAATTCATAAGACAACAAGTAAACAAAAATTATGAATCACTGAGGAAAACAAATAATGACAAGTAGCAATTAAGAGCAATTAGGCAATTTAATATTTGGTGTACTAAATGTCACGTAACAATTAAGTAACATAAATATGTAGCAATTAAAGCATAAATTCAAGGCATAATGTTGTACAAGGATACCTTGACCCAATAATAACAAGTAACACTGAGCTGAATGAAGCCTATCCCGAATAATCCGGGCCTTGTCCACGACCTCCTGAACCAGATCCGTACCCAACAACCGAGCCTCTCCCGGCTCAAACCATCCAACCAGATATCGACACTGCCTACCATATAAAGCCTCATAAGGAGCCATCTGGATACCCATCTGGTAGCTGTTGTTGTAGGCAAACTCGACTAAAGGCAAAAACTGATTCCACGAACCTCCAAAGTCAATGACATAAGCTCGGAGCATATCCTTCAAAATCTGAATAGCCCGCTCGGACTGTCCGTTCGTCTGGGGATGAAATGATGTGCTCAACTCAACTCGCGTGCCCAACTCTCGCTGAACTGATCTCCAGAAGCGCGAGGTAAACTGCGTACTCCTGTCCGAAATGATAGATACGGGCATACAATGAAGGTGAACAATCTCCCGAATATAGATCTCAGCAAACCTCTCAAAAGAATAGGAGACTGCCATAGGAATGAAATGTACTGACTTCCTAGTCAAAGCATCGGCCACCACATTGGCCTTTCCCGGATGGTATAAAATGGTGATATCAAAATCCTTCAACAACTCCGACCACCTCCTCTGCCTCAAATTCAACTCCTTTTTGCTTGAACAAATACAAAAGACTTTTGTGATCCGAGAACACCTTACATGCCACACCATACAAATAATGCCTCCAAATCTTCAATGCATGAACTATGACTGCCAACTCCAAATCATGCACCAGATAACTCTTCTCATGAATCTTCAACTACCTCGAAGCATAGTCAATGACTTTGCCATCCTGCATCAACACTGCTCCAAGCCCAACACAGGAAGCATCACAATAGACTGTATAAGGCCCTGAACCTGTGGGCAAATCCAACACCGGCGCCGTAGTTAGAGCTGTCTTGAGCTTCTGAAAGCTCGCCTCACACTCATCTGACCATTTAAACTGGGCACCCTTCTTGGTCAATCTGGTCATCAGGGCTTCAATAGATGAAAACCCCTCAACGAACCGTCGATAGTAGCCTGCCAACCCCAAGAAACTCCGAATCTCTGTAGCTGATGCTGGTCTAGGCCAGTTCTTGACTGCCTCAATCTTTTTCGGGTCCACTTGAATACCCTCTACTGACATAACGTGACCCATAAATGCAATCAGACTTAACCAGAACTCACAGTTGGAGAACTTTGCATATAACTGACTATCCTTCAAAGTATGAAGAACCACTCTAAGGTACTGCTCGTTCTCCTCCTGGCTACGGGAATATATCAATATATCATCAATGAAAACTATCACGGATGAATCCAAATAAGGCCTGAACACTCGGTTCATCAAGTCCATAAAAGCTGCTGGGGCATTTGTCAACCCGAATGACATAACCAAGAACTCATAATGCTCGTACCGAGTGCAAAAAGCTGCCTCAGGGACATCGGATGCCCTAATACTTAACTGATAGTAGCCAGATCTCAAGTCAAACTTCGAAAATTACCTTGGCACCCTGAAGATGATCAAACAAATCATCAATCCTCGGTAATGGATACTTATTATTGATTGTTACCTTATTCAATTGCCGGTAATCAATACACATTCTCATTGATCTGTCCTTCTTCTTGACAAACAACACCGACGCAGCCCAAGCAGAAACACTAGGTCTAATGAAACCCTTCTCAAGCAAATCTTGCAACTGCTCCTTCAACTCTTTCAACTCAAACGGGGCCATACGATACGACGAGATAAAAATGGGCTGAGTGCCCGGAGCCAAATCAATGCAGAAGTCAATATCCCTGTCGGGTAGCATACCCGCCAAGTCTGAAGGGAAAACATCCGGAAACTCACAAACAATGGGCCAAGAATCAATAAAGTAAACCTCAGCACTAGAATTACGAACATATGCCAAGTAGACCGAACACCCTTTCTCGACCATACGTCGAGCCTTCACATATGATATAACACTGTGGGTAGAATGACCAGGAGTCCCTCTCCACTCTAAATGAGGCAAACCCGGTAAAGCTAAGGTCACAGTCTTGGCATGACATCCGAAGATATCATGGTAAGGTGATAACCATTCCATCCCCAATATAACATCGAAACCAACCATGTCCAGAAGAAGCAAATCTACACGAGTCTCAAAACCTCCGATAACCACTATACGTGAATAATGGACGCAATCCACCACAATAAAATCACCCACCAGTGTAGACACATAAACAGGGCACTCAAAGAATCACTAGGCATGACCAGATATGGCGCAGAATAAAATCGAAGCTTCTCTACCACATACCAAAACAATACTTGCACCTCCACCTCTAATACCTTTACCTCCACCTCTAGCATCTCTACCTCCACCTCTAATACCTTTACCTCCACCTCTAGCATCTCTACCTCCACCTCTAATACCTTTACCTCCACCTCTAGCATCTCTACCTCCACCTCTAAAACCTTTACCTTCTCAAGGCCTCCAAAGACGAAGCTGATCTATCACTGGTCTGTGCTGCTGCTCAACTGAATTAGCGGTACATGACCTCGCCATTCGCGAAAGGACAAGAGTAGAGGTTTCAATTTAGCATTGAGAGAACAAAATCGCACGACAGGGAAGAATAGAAGTGAAACTTTTCCTAACTCTATAGCCTCTGGGGGATAAATACAGACGTATCCATATCGATCCCTCAGACTCTACTAAGCTTGTCTGTGAGTTGTGAGACCTATGTAACCTAGAGCTCTAAGACCAACTTGTCACGACCCGGATTTCCTACCCTCGGGGGTCATGATGGCACCTACTCGTAGAAGCTAGGCAATCCACACATTGATAATCCATAACTATTTTTATTGACAATCCAGTTTTACCAATTTAATTAGTAGGATATAAATAATCAAACAACAGCAAAATTCATAATTTAGCGGAAGACTTGAATGATATAAACCAAATCAATAAGGGAAAATCCACATATGCCTCTACCCAGAACTGGAGTCACAATACTCACGGACTACTAAGATTTACCGCATACAACCGTCTGAAAGAAAGTAACAATGTCTGTCTCGAAATATGAGATAACAGAATGAAATATAAGATAGAGGAGACGCCGAGCCTGCGTACGCCTGCAAGGCTACTGTCACGACCCTAGTTCACCCTCCATGAACATGTCGTGATGGCAGCTAGTTCCTACGACTAGGTAAACCTAACAACGTGGAAGATAAATCATAATTGTGGAAGAAAATAAATAAACTGAACCAGTGAAATAAAAATGGTGATTAAGGTGCTGCTTGGCACATACCATAACAATTCTCGAAGCTAACAACATTCCCAAAACCCGGAAACTCACAAATCACAAGCTAAGAGGATACATAAGAGACTCTGACTCAAGAATATCTATACAAGGAGAAATACTGAAAGAGCTATACTTTTTACAGAAAACTGGAAAGGGACTCCTTAGTCTGCGGACGTAGCAGATATACCTTGAAGTCTCTACCGGTATGCCTCCTTCCAAGGCTGACAGAAACTGAGCGGGAGTACCTGTATCTGCACAACAAAAATGTGCAGAAGAGTAGTATGAGCACACCACGGCAGTGCCCAGTAAGTATCAAGAGTAACCTCGATGGGGTAGTGACGAGGAACAGTCATGACACCTACCGGTCAATAAACAGTAAAATTATATGAATAATGGTAATGACCTATAATATGTAAAGACTACAGGAATGACCAAGAAAAATAACAAGAATATAATAAACGATGATATAGAATGATGGCAAAATCACAAAGCAAATACTAAGGTCACAGCACAGTAAGGGGGAAAACAGGTCAATAACTCATATCCTACAATGATGTTCACAAGGGCCTTATTCAACTCTTCCCACAATTTCACCGAGTCTCGGACAAACCACAACTCGTACAATATCCAGCATCTGAAATCTAACAATTTGCATCTTGTGCCCCATCAATGAATGATCATACTGACGATCAACTGGCTCGCCAGGGCCACTCTCTCAACTATAGGGATAAAAGGGCGCGTACCCCCACCCTTAGGAAAAATCAGGAGGGATTCACCTCAACTGGGAGTGTTCAGCTACGTGTATGCTTGTGCAAGTGTTTCTAACACAAAATTCTATCAACCAACAAACATGAAAAAGGAGGACGGACCGCACGTACGATGTTCCCTCACAACTCCCAACCG
>MU716500.1:21597-52498 GCA_026770625.1 Nicotiana glauca
GGGTTCCAGTGGTTGGTCTATGCGAACGCGTAAACAGGGATGCGATCGCGAAGTGAAGACTATTAGACCTTCACGATCGCGTGAAGCTTAATGCGAACGCGGAGAAGGATTACACAGAACATCGCGATCGCGGGAGACACTTCGCGATCGCGTAAGAGGATATCAGAACCAACAGATACAGCAGTCCGAAATGGAGGAAAAAGGATCCGTAGCCCATCCGAAACACACCCGAGGCCCCCGGGACCCCGTCCAAACCTATAGACATGACCCATAACATCATTAAAATTTGCTCAAATCCTTAAACCAGCTAAAACAATGCCGGAAACACGAATTAATCAAAGATTCAAACCTATGAACTTCAAATTCTAACCAAATGCACTTTCGATCAAAAACCTATCCAAACCTTGTCCGAATGACCTGAAATTTTACACACATATCCCAAATGACATGACGGAGCTACTGCAACTTCCAGAATTCCAATCCGACCCTCGGATCAAAAACTCACTATCGGACCGGAAACTTCAAAAATTCCAACTTCGGCATTTCAAGCCTAAATGAGCTACGAACTTCCAAAATACATTTCGAACATGCTCCCAACCCCAACATCACCTAACGGAGCTAACGGAACCATCAGATTTCCATTCCGAGGTCGCCTTCACATTGTTCCAAATACGGACCATTTTTCAACTCTTAAACTCTCATTTAGGACTAAGTGTCCCAAAACACTCTGAATCCTAATACCGAACGTCTCGGCAAACCACAATAGCAAAAATGAACTTAGGGAAAGCAGTTGATGGGGGATTAAGGCATGATTTCTAAAAATGACCGATCGGGTCGTTACAGCTACCTCGGTGTCTCGGTGGATTGAAGACTAATTGCCGAGCTACTGCTGCTGTCCGGTACTTGGATCTGTGCAAAAGAGCATAGAGTGTAGTATCAGCACAACCAACCCCATGTGCTGGTAAGTTCCTAGCCTAACCCCGCGAAGTAGTGACGAGGCTAAGACCAGACCACAAAATAAACCTGTGCAGTTGTATAATATATACAACGGAAAGTAAAGCAGAAATAAACAAATAAAGATGGGAGGGGGAAACATGCTTCCGGCAATAATAGGTAAAGCAGAATCTCAAGAGAATTATCAGGAAAACAAAATTCAACTTCTAACAAGGATAAGGAAAACAAGGCAGATTTCATTCTCGGTTCACAACTCGTTGCAGGCGTGCAACCCGATCCCATTTCTCATATCTTGTGGTAGGCGTACAACCCTCTCCCATTTAAATAAATCTTGTGGTAGGCATACCACCTGCTCCCTTTTCATTATATCTCGTGGTAGGCTTACCACCCGCTCCCATTTCATTATATCTCATGGTAGGTGTACCACCCACTCCCATTTCATTATATCTCATGGTAGGCATACCACCCGCTCCTATTTCATTATATCTCATAATAGGCGTACCACCCGCTCCTATTTCATTATATCTCGTGGTAGGCGTACCACCCGCTCCCATTTCATTATATCAACAGTTCTTCCAAATGAAATTTACTTCAACAAATGCAACAATTAATACGAATTCATAAGACAACAAATACACAAAAATTATGAATCACTGAGGAAAACAAATAATGACAAGAAGCAATTAGGAAATTTAATATTTGGTATACTAAATGTCAAGTACTAATTAAGTCACATAAATATGTAGCAATTAAAGCATAAATTCAAGGCGTAATGTTGCACAAGGATACCTTGACCAAATAATAACAAGTAACAAAATAATGGAAATGTCAACATAAGAATCACAGTAATAGTGGAATAAGACAATTAATGCACTTGAACTGATAACAACAAGAAATCATAACAAACGGCAATAAGTGCACGACATCACTCTTCGTGCTTTAACACTCTCTCACCAAAACAATACACGGCGTCATCCTTCATGCTTTACGCTCTTCCTCACCCAAGCAACAATCACAAACAAGGGGAAAGGGAATAAAGTGTTAATTATCTGTATTGCTGTAAGTAAATAAAACAGTAATCTTTCTGAAAAATAAAACAAAAAGTTAGTAGAAACAATTCTAAAAAATAAACTTCTTCAAAATAAATTCTGGAAAAATGTTATAGGAACAAATCGAGCCCACTGAATACACAGTGTGTCCTTAAGGAAATTATTCCCCTCAAGTACCCAAGGTTATGGAATATATCCTCCCAGGATAGAACGATTTAACTCACCAGTGTATCAGTACTTAAAACTCTGGTGATCGGCGAACCACTCGATGGTCGTAAAACACACTGGAATATTTTGTGCAGAAGAAGAAGAAGAAGATTCAGAAAATTTCGTAAGAAAATATTCTAGGATGATGTATCTGAAGAGGTTTGCAACCTTTCAGAATAGTCATAGCTGTTGGAACAGGTGTGACCCTCTGAAGAGGTTTGCAACCTTTCAGAATAGTCATAGCTGTTGGAACAGGTGTGACCCTCTGAAGAGGTTTGCAACCTTTCAGAATAGTCATAGCTGTTGGAACAGGTGTGACCCTCTGAAGAGGTTTGCAACCTTTCAGAATAGTCATAGCTGTTGGAACAGGTGTGACCCTCTGAAGAGGTTTGCAACCTTTCAGAATAGTCATGGATATTGGAAATTTTTGCGGGAAATTTAAAACGAATTTAAATTAATCCGGGAAAGAAAAACGGGCTAGACCGGACCGGGTCGTGGGTCACCCCTCCATTTCTTTTCCCACCATTTTCCATTCACACCTCTTTTGTTATTATTTATTAAATAACAAACCCTAAAATCCCCCACATGAATGGGGAATGGCTATAAACTTAAAGGAATGCACGAACGTGTGTGTGTTTTACAAACAAGAATTGATTGCTTCTGGATAAGTAGGTTTCCCTTTGAACTTTCCGTAGTGAACTTATATTGAAGAGGTTTGCAACCTTTCAGAACAGTCATGGCTATTGGAAATTTTTGCGGGAAATTTAAAACGAATTTAAATTAATCCGGGAAAGAAAAATGGGCTAGACCGGACCGGGTCGCGGGTCACCCCTCCATTTCTTTTCCCATCATTTTTCATTCGCACCTCTTTTGTTATTATTTATTAAATAACAAACCCAAAAATCCCCCACATGAATGGGGAATGGCTATAAACTTAAAGAATGCACGAACGTGTGTGTGTTTTACAAACAAGAATTGATTGCTTCTGGATAAGTAGGTTTCCCTTTGAACTTTCCGTAGTGAACTTATATCGGATATACTCGGTCAATCGGTAGATTTGATATCTTTGAATCGTTGAGCTTTGTTTTATACCTAGACAACATAAGTCACACAATCAATCCTTAACCATCTATGGTTCTCACGGTTGTGTTCGTTTCAGCCATGAACACCGCCTGGTTTCATGAGTGCTTAGAGAATGGGCCTTTACTTTCATTCTCCTTGAAGCGGCTTACACTTCACACTCACATAGGTGATTCCTAAACGTGTAATCCTAAAGACACACTATCTAGTCATATCCTGCCAGACTTAGAAAATCATTTAAAATCTTTAAGCTTTATTGACTCATCAAAAAAGCCTTAATGATTTACCTCATTTTTTGAACATTGTCTTTATCACGAGAATGGGTTGAGTTAGTTGACAATGTTGAACCGTCATTCATAACTTTGTTTTATCTCTTTAAACCTAGCTCTTGGGATCTCTAGTCTGCTAGGTAGAGTTACTGCCATGATGACTTGTCCTAGGCCTTTAACCCCATTCCCTATGACGATCTTTCAACTGCCTCTCTAGATAGGCCTTTTGTAAGTGGATCCGACACGTTATCTCTTGACTTTACGTAGTCAATTGTGATAACCCCACTAGAGAGTAGTTTTCTAATGGTATTGTGTCTCCATTAGATATGACGAGATTTTCCGTTATACATAACGCTCCCTGCCCTACCTATTGCCGCTTGACTATCACAGTGTATACATATAGGTGCCAAAGGTTTGGGCCAAAATGGAATATCTTCCAAGAAATTCCGGAGCCATTCAGCTTCCTTACCGGCCTTATCTAAAGCTATGAATTCAGATTCCATTGTAGAATGAGCGATGCACGTTTGTTTGGATTATTTCCAAGACACTGCTCCCCCCTAATTATGAAAACATATCCACTCGTGGATTTAACTTCAGATGATCCGGTGATCCAATTTGTATCACTATATCCCTCGATCACGGAAGGATATTTGTTATAATGCAAAGCATAATTTTGGGTATGTTCCAGATATCCCAAAACTCGTTTCATTTTCATCCAATGTATTTGATTGGGATTACTTGTAAACTGACTCAGTTTGCTTATAACACATACTATATCTGGTCGCGTACAATTCATGATATACATCAAACTTCCCAATACTCTTGCATAGTCCAGTTATGAGTCACTTTCACCTTCATTCTTTTGAAGTGCATAACTCACATCAATTGGAGTCTTGGCAATTTTGAAATCCAATACTTGAACTTGTCAAGTACCTTTTCAATGTAGTGAGTGTCATGACCCAAAATCCACTAAGGGTCGTGGTGGCGCCGGGCACCTCTGTCAGGCAAGCCAACTAAATTATCAATTAAATCCTCTTTTAATACTTTTGAAAATCTAGGATTTTTCCTTCCAAATTTCATAATTAAAAACAATCTTTACTACAATTCAAATTAAACAATAAATGATTAGTACCAATCTCTCAAAAACCATCCCAGAACCCGGTGTCACAAATGCATGAGCAACTACTGATAAGGAAAATAAAATACAACATATGTCCGAAATACAGTGGAGAACGAATAATATACAAATGCTGAAAGGAACTACACTGGCTGCAGGTCGTCTCAAACAATACAACTCACCTAGTCCCGGGGTCATCCGTGCTGCTACGCCCAGTAGACTGCTAGAGGTATATATACCTGTGCAACAAAAATGCACAGAAGTGTAGTATGATTACATAATCAACATGTACTCAATGAGTATCCCGCCTAATATCGAAGAAGTAGAGACGAGATGGCCAACTTCGACACTCACTAGAGGTCAATTAGCAATATTCTATAAATGCGATGAAAATCATGGATTTATATAGTAGTTCTAATTCGCGAAGCCAGAAAACAGATAAACACCTTCAACAATTAATCAAGGGCTTCCAAGGTTTATTCTTTACTATCTTATCAATTTATCTCAAGCCACGAAGGGCAAATTTCACATTTGAAAATTTCCAAACGACAAATAACATGCTCAAATCACACCGAGGCGACGGCCCGATCCAACAGGAATGTAAACTGTGTACTGCCGAGGGTCGAGCGACCTGAACCAATAGATGCATCTATATAATCTGCCGAGGCGTTCGGCCCGTTCCATAAATAAACACATACCCTACTCGCGAATCTCGCATGCGATGCAGGTACACATAAAATACATGCTCAAATAGCCAATTAAGAATTTATTAGGGATATTGATCCAATTAAGGCAATTTCTCTATTTAACACTTCAGGAAATGATGTTTAGTCTCCTTTTAAATTCATTTACTAATCAAAGGTGATTTAAACAGTTCAAGTTATCAATGGGTTCATAATTAATCCAAGTATAACATGTTGATGGGTTATAACTACCCGGAAAATAGCATAATAGTAGCTACGCACAGACTCTCGTCACCTCGTGCGTACGTAGCCCCCACATATAGGAGCACATAATCAATTATTTCACCTATGGGGATAATTCCCTCTTACAAGGTTAGAAAGGAGACTCACCTCGCTCCGAAGACTCATAACCGGCATTCCACGCCCTTCCGAGGACTCCAATTGATGCACCACGCTCCAAGAATAGCCAACGGTTAAGCAAATCCATTAATATATGCTCAAATATTCATTACAAACTAATTTATAGCAATTCCTAACTCCGATTGGAAAGTTGACGAAAATGCCCTTGGGCCCACGTGCTCGAAATCCGTAACTTCTCGAAGATAAAGTTTACCCATGAACTCACGAACTCAAATATATGATTTTTCTCTTACTTCCATTCCCAAATCATGGCTAAATTCCAAGAATATAATTTCTTAGGTTTTCCACCAAAACCTCATTTTTATACTAATTTTCATGCCCAAAATCCATACATAATCAATGTATTTAACTCATAATAGGTGGGAATAACTTACCTTAACATTGATGACGAAAATCCCTTCTTGAAGCTCTCCAAAATCGCCCATACCAAGTGGAAAATGGGAGAGAAATGACCATCTCCCGATTTAAAATAACCTTCTGCCTCCAGGTACTTTCACTTCTGCGAAAGTATACCCGCTTCCGCGGTCTCGCTTTTGCGGAAAATATTCCGCTTCTGCGGTCCCTGGGCTCCAGCCCAATTTCGCTTCTGCGGACATCCAACCGCTTCAGCGGTTTCGCTTTTGCGAGAAACCAGCTGCTTCTGCGGCTTCCACTGGGTCTCCCATTTTTTCTTTTGTGATTAGACCACCGCTTATGCGGATCCGATTCTGCGGATTCATGACCACATAAGCGGTCCATGCTCCCTTCTACCCGAACCGCTTCTGCGGGGCCGCTTCTGTGGTCCCAATTCCGCAGAAGCAGAAATACCAGCAACCAGCAACTTCAGCCTTCCAAAATTCCATTTTCGATCCGTTAACCACCCGTAATCCACCCGAGGCCCCCGAGACCTCAACCAAACCTACCAACCAATCCCAAAACACGTTACGGACTTGATCGTGGCCTTATATCACATTAAACAATGCTAAAATCACGGATTAACCTTCAATCCGAGCTTTATGAACTTTAGAACTTCCAACTTCTACTTCCGATGCTTAAACCTATCAAATCATGTCCGATTGACCTCAAATTTTGCACACAAGTCATATTTGACATTAAGGACCTACTCCAACTTCCGGCATCAGATTCCGACCCCGATATCAAAAAGTCCACTTTCGGTCAAACTTCTCAAAAATCTTCAAATTTCTATCTTTAGCCAAATGGCTTCAAAATGACCTACGGACCTTCGAATTAACTTCCGATCGCGCTCCCAACTCCAGAATCACTATACGGAGCTACTCCTAGTCTCGAAATTCCAAACGGACATCGATAGCGCTGAAATTCACTTCAAACCAAACTTATGAAATTTCTTCTAAAATGCTAACTTCCACAATAGACGCCAAAACTCTCCCGGGTTATTCAAAAAATAGATCAGGGCATACGCCCAAGTCTGAAATCATCATACGAACCTGCTGGAACCTTCAGATCTCGATTCCGAGGTCGTTTACTCAAAATTTCACTCCTAGTTCATTCTTTCAATTGTAGGCTCGTGAAATAGGAATTCTCTTCCCAAATCAACTCCGAATTTCTCGAAACTCAGTTCCGACCACGCGTGCAAGTCAAAATGCCTGAAATGAAGCTGCTCATGGCCTCAGACTGGTAAACGACGTGCTAGGGCTCAAAACGGCCGGTCGGGTCATTACAGTGAGACTGTGATAATGCTAGACCTTGTGAAGTCTTGCAAATTCTGATTCCTAAGATCACATCAGCAACTCCTAAGTCTTTCATGTCGAATTTTCTAGCCAACATGCGCTTTGTAGCATTTATATCTGCCATACTTTTGCTTATTATCAACATGTCATCAACATATAAACAAACAATGACTTCATGACCTGGAGTATTTTTAATGTAAACACATTTATCACACTCGTTGATTTTAAATCCATTTGCTAACATTGTTTGGTCAAATTTTGCATGCCATTGTTTGGGTACTTGTTTAAGTCCATAAAGTGACTTAACAAGTTTGCACACTTTCTTTTCTTTACAGGAACCACAAAACCATCAGGCTATTCCATGTAAATTTCTTCCTCCAATTCTCCATTTAGGAAAGTTGTTTTAACATCCATTTGATGGATTCAAGACCATACAAGGCCGGTAGAGCCACTAACACCCTAATAGATGTTAACCTCGTCACTGGCGAATAAGTGTCAAAGTAATCAAGGCCTTCCTTTTGTCTATAACCTTTGACAACAAGTCTTGTCTTATATTTGTCAATAGTGCCATCAACTTTAATTTTCCATTTAAAGATCCATTTCAAACCAAAAGGCTTATTTCCTGGAGGAAGATCAACCAATTCCCATGTATGATTATCCAAAATTGATTGAATCTCACTATTGACTGCCTCTTTCAAAAATGCTGAATCAGAAGACGACATAGTTGCTTTAAAAGTTTGAGGCTCATTTTCAAGCAAGAATGTCACAAAATCTGGTCCAAAGGACGTAGATGTTCTTTGACGTTTGCTACGCCATGGATCTTCTACACTTGGTGTATTTTCCTTTGGTTCTTCCCGAGGTCGTTTAGGTTTTACACTTAACGACTCGCTTTCAGTTTTATACGGATAGATGCTTTCAAAGAATTCAGCATTATCTGATTCCATTGCCGTATTAACATGAATCTTGGGATTATCAGATTTATGAACCAAAAATCGACATGCTTTACTATTTGTAGCATATCCAATAAAAACGCAATCTACTGTTTTTGGTCCAATTTTAACCCTTTTAGGTAAAGGAACCTGTACCTTTGCTAGACACCCCCACACTTTGAAATATTTTAAGTTGGGTTTTCTTCCTTTCCATTTTTCATATAGAATAGATTGTGTTTTGTTGTGGGGTACTCTGTTGAGTATTCGGTTAGCTGTAAGGATAGCTTCCCCCCACAAACTCTACGGTAATCCGCAACTTACAACAAGGCATTTTATCATCTCCTTTAATGTTCTACTCCTTCTTTCCACAATTCTATTAGATTGCGATAACTAAGGGGCGATCGTTTGGTGAATAGTTTCATATTCTAAACATATTTCTTCAAAAGGAGATTCATATTCAATGCCCCTATTACGTTGTTGAGCCAACCACAAGAATTGTTGTTTGTGTTATTACATAGTCAGAATTAAAAAATGGTGAAGTTTTTAATCTTCAAACCAATCTGACACATTCAGAATTAATAAATAGTGAAGTTTTTAATCTTCAAACCGAGTAACATCTAATACAACTAGATCAAATAAATGGTGAAGTTTTTAATCTTCAAACTGAATAATATGTGACACAATCAAATTTAATAAACGGTGAAGTTTTTATTCTTCAAACCGAATAATAAATTGGAGTAGAAAATCACTAAGGTTTTAATCTCCAAAACGAGTATAAAGTCACGTAGATTTTAATCTCAGTCAAATGAGTAGAAAGTCACAAAGACTTTAATCTCAGAACGAGTAGAAAATCACGAAGATATTAATCTCAAAGAACGAGTAGAAAATTACAAAGATTTTAATCTCCATAACGGCAGTACAAAATCACGGTGATTTTAAATTTTCTTTTAAATGGATTTCCAACTAGACCATTACAACACTTTTGATTATCTCAAGAATACTTCCAAGTATTTAGTGTAAGCCTAATTCATGTCTTACTTTCTTAAAATACCATGCATGCTACCAAATTTTATAGCAACTAATAATAGTCTTTTATTTGGTCAAAGAAATAACAAAATTAACTGTAATTATATGTTATTTCTAATCATGCATATAATTTCAGATTTTAAATATGGGATCATCCCATAATTCTGCTCTACCATTTATAGAAGCAAGATATCATAAACCACAAAGGACATGAAATAAAAAATAACTAGAGTAAAGAAAGTAGAAATCGAAATATTCTCACTTTCTTCTTAACTCGCTCGTTTGAATTTGGCCACTTACGTCATATCAAAATCTGAGTCCTTCTACTTTTCTAAAGAGGCACAACCTTTGCTTTTGTACCCTTTCATATTTAATTTTATTTCCCCCCAAAGAATTGTTGCGGTTTGTGATCCAATTGTTATTGTGACCTTCACTTGATCTCCAATATTCATACTCCATCTTTGAATGTTGAAGAAAGGAAGCACCGATTCAACAAAATAAATTGACAAAGAATAAATTGCTTAAATGGAAATACCGAAATTAACCTCCAAATTTTTAATGATGCAATTTTCAATCAAGCGAGGGAATATATTTCTTGTCTCACGCATGAGTCAATTAGAAGCCTTTGCGTTTTCCAACATATATTCAAGCCGTTTCTTTTGCAGACTCAATGGCGACTTTCAGCCAAGTGAAATCACAAGCATTAAGAAAATACATAAGCAGTTAGCCAAGTGAGATCAATTACTTTCAACAATTAGTATCAGTAAGTACTTCTCTTAAAGTAGTACCAACTTTCCAAAATAAAAATAAAACTGGCACATCTTCATGCCTTGGAAAGTTGAACAATATACTAATAGTTGTGAACCAACTTTGAATCTGATTTGGCTTCTCTTCAATTCACTGGAATGTATACACAAACCAGTGAATCCAAACGTCAAGACCAACATGTTAGAAAATTTCGTAATTCATACGGCATTGTAATCCCAATATAACGTCTTAGAAACAAATACTAATGAAAACTTTTAACCTTCAGCAGTTTATCCGAGGATTCCAAACATTGTCTTTCCCTCTGTCGATCATCGAATTTTAATTCTCTATAATTTCCTTAAGATTGTTAATTATCTGTATTGCTGTAAGTAAATAAAACAGTAATCTTTCTAAAAAATAAAACAGAAAGTTAGTAGAAACAATTCTGAAAAATAAACTTCTTCAAAATAAATTCTGGAAAAACGTTATAGGAACAAATTGAGCCCACTGAATACACAGTGTGTCCTTAAGGAAATTATTCCCCTCAAGTACCCGAGGTTATGGAATATATCCTCCCAGGGTAGAATAATTTAACTCACCAGTGTATTGGTACCTAAAACTCTGGTGATCGGCAAACCACTCGATGGTCGTAAAACACACTGGAATATTTTGTGCAGAAGAAGAAGAAGATTCAGAAAATTTCGTAAGTAAATATTCTGGGATTTGAAGGTATATTTATAGCCAACTTGGTGATGTTTCTGAAGAGGTTTTCAACCTTTCAGAACAATCATGGTTGTTGGAAATTTTTGCTGGAAATTTAAAACGAATTTAAATTAATCCGAGAAAGAAAAATAGGCTAGACCGGACCGGGTCGTGGGTCATCCCTCCATTTCTTTTCCCACTATTTTCCATTCATACCTCTTTTGTTATTATTTATTAAATAACAAACTCAACATAAATAAAATAATAATAGAAATCTCGGTAAGGGAACACAATTAAATAATTAAATCCCGGCAAGGGTACCACATCAATAATCTCAACGTCCCAGCAAGGGAAAATAATCAATAAGCAACAATATCCCGGCAAGGGAACAATTTAATTACTCTTTCTCTTCCTTTCACTTTTGTTTCATCTCACTTTACCACTTGAGCCAATGCTCCAAGGGTTCAACCATTTCATATAAGTTTACAATTGTAATATCACTTGAGCCAATGCTCCTCGATATTCATAGGTCACAATTTCCTTTCACAAGCTTTTTACAACAAATAGGAATCATCACCGAGGCAAGAGAAATACAACGAAATCAAGATATTCACAATTTAAAGGCTCACGGTCATGCTAGACACCAACGTATAGATACTCGTCACCATGCCTATACATCGTACTCGACAATTACCACATAGCAAATATAACTCAACTCCTAATCCCTCAAGCTAAGGTTAGACCAAACACTTACCTCAAAATTTCACGGCCAATTCAATCCTCAATAACCGCCTTTCCTTTCGAATTCGGCTATAAATCAATTGGATCTATACATAAATGACTTCATAACATCAAATAATGCTAAACAATTCGAATCCAAATGCCTAATTATAGCTTTCCAATCATTCTTCCCAAAAACCCAAAAATCGACCCCGGGCCCGCTTGGTCAAAACAAAAGGTTCAGACCAAAATCAAATCCCCATTCACTCACGAGCCCAAATATATAATTATTTTTAGAATTCGACCCCAAAACGAGGTCTAAATCACAATTAATTAAAAAGTCCTAACCTCTACCCAAATCCTTAATTTTCTACCTTCAATCACATGTTTTAGGCCTAGAAATTCAATAGATATTGATGAAAAATGAAGAAAACGAGTTAAACAATGCTTACCCAAGAAAGTTTGGTGAAGAAATGCTTCAAAAATCACCTAGGAGCTTTGGAGAAGAAGGGTTGATGATATTTTTATAAAAAATCCCGTAATGGGTTATGTTTTGGAGTTTTAAATTAACTGGGCAAAATTGCCCTTCGCGTTCGCGATGGGCATCTCACGTTCGCGATGGACCAGGTCTGAAGACGTTCGTGTTCGCGACAACAGGCTCACGTTCGCGGAGCATCAGCTCCCAGAGCCTTCGCGTTCGCGACCTAGTGATCGCGTTCGTGTAAATTAAATAGGAGACCCCTACCCTCAACCTTACGCGTTCACGTGTGGAGGGACGCATTCATGAAGGGTCTACCCCCCTCAGCTTCGCGTTCGTGTCACAACCTTCACGTTCACGAAGAATAAAATGAACTCTTGGAAATTTTCTTTACGCGTTCGCGAGAGGTCCCACGCGAACGTGAATAGCAAAATCTCTGGGCACTAAACAACAAAAACCTGCAATTTTTTTATAAGTTCAAAACCTCTCGAAACACATCCGAAACATTCCCGAGCCCTCGGGGCTCCTAACCAAACACATGCACTAACTCAACAACATCATACGAAATTATCAGTGCGATCAAAATGCCTAACTAACCTAAAAAACAATGAATCAAATCTCAAAATCAAGAATTTCTCCCAAAACTTCATCAAGTTTAAAATTTAGGATTTCAAGTCCGAAACACGTCAAACGACGTCCGATTTTAACCAAACTTTACAGAAATATCTTAATTCATATGTAAGACCCGGGCGCCGAAACTAAAATACGGGCCCGATACCAACACGTTCCAATAAAATATCATTTCAATTTTTCCTTAACAATTTCAGAAATACAATTTCTTTTAAAAATTTCATTTCTCGGGCTCGGGACCTCAAAATTCGATTCCGGGCATACGCCTGAGTTCCATATTTTCCTACGGACCCTCTGAGACCGTCAAATCACGGGTCCGGGTGCATTTATCCACAAAAGTTGACCAAAGTCAAACTTATCCATTTTAATATCAAAACTTAGTATTTTTTATAAAATTTAATATTTAAGCTTTCCAGGTACGTGCCCGGACTACGCACACAAATTTAGGTGACTTTAAATGAGGTTTTTAAGACCTCGGAAGCACATAATTAATTAAAAATAGGTGATTACCCTTTGGGTCGTCACATAAACATGATAAAATCTCAAAAATAAGCAGTTAACAATAAAATTTGCGGAAAAACAAATCCAACACAGCCTGATACCAGAGTGTCACTAGTCATGAGCATCTACTAAGGTCCGAATACAACTAGAGTCAAAAATGTATTAAATACAGTCTAATGAAATCGAGAGGGAAAAAAGCAGTGCTGCGAACGTGGGGCAGCTACCTTGCTAAACTCTGATGACTCTGCCTTTGAGCAACCAATACCCGCTACCGGGTTCAGAAATACCTGAATCTGCACATAAGGTGAATGGAGTAAAGTGAGTACTTCCAACTCAGTAAGTAATAAAAACAAATGAAGACTGAGTGATAGGAAATCACGAAGAGTACATCAACTGCTGTATAGAAGCAATTTAAAACCAGTAAGAAAGCAACGAAACCATGAAATCTCTTAAGCACCTTAGCTCATTAAACTTCTTTAAAAATGGCTTTTCAACAGTTAAGCAATTGAATGAAAGCAATTAGAATAGATAAGCATAGAATATCCGCCCCTCGGGCATAATTACACAATTAAACAGGTACATGACAGGTAAATAAGAAAGATAAGCATATAAAAGTTCGCCCTTCAGGCACAATATCAATAAATCTGCCCCTCAGGCAATATCTTAGAAATATACCAGCCCCTCGGGCTATATCTCAGAACCATACCAGCCCCTCGGGCTATATCTCATATCACAATGGGTACCCTCGCTCACTGGGGGTATGCAGACTCCTAGAGGGGCCCCTTACGGCCCAAACGCAATATCAAGACATCTCGTGGCATCATAAACAGGCTCTCGGCCTCATATCAATATCAAGCCACCTCGTGGCGCACAATCTCAAGCCCTCGGTCTCATCATCATAATTAGTATATCACTACTACGGCGTGCAGCCCGACCAAAAAATGTCCTCACAATATAGGCCCTCGGCCTTACTCAGTTAGAATCTCAGAAGCCCACGGGCATCAATAAAATATGAAGCTCAGCTCAAATATCTTTGAAAATATCAATTCATGTGTTTAAAACATAATAACATAGCTGAGTTGTTAAAATAGTGAAAATATAGCATGACTGAGCATAATTATTGTCACGACCCGCATTTCCCACCCTCGGGAATCGTGATGGAGCCTACTCGTAGAAGCTAGGCAAGCCACGAACTTAAAATCTTTAAACTCTTTTATTCTTAATTCCATTTTAACCAATTACATTAACAGGGAATAAAACATTTAATAACAGCGGAATATAAAATTTAGCGGAAGTCTTAAATAAATATAAAACCAATATCCTGAAGAGCAACACATGCCTCTAGCCAGAACCTGGTGCCACAACATCCATGGACTACTAAGAGTACTACATACAACAGTTTGAAGGAAAGATAGCACTGTTTTTCTCGAGACAACAGAATATAATATAAGATAGAGGAGACGCCGGGCCTACAAACGCCTTCAAGGCTACCTCGATGTCTCGGTGGACTGAAGACTAGCTCCCGAGCTACTGCTGCTGACCAAATGCTGCTCCGGTATCTGCACATAGTGCAGAGTGTAGTATCCGCACAACAGACCCCATGTGCTGGTAATGCCTGGCATAACCCGACGAGGTAGTGACGAGGCTAGAAGAAGACTCCAGATAAACCTGTGCAGTTATCTATGTACAACGGAAAAATAGACGGAAATAAACAAAATAAAGCTGGGGAGGGGATCATGCTTCGGGGATAGCAGATAATACAGAACCTCAAGAGAATAATAAGGATATCATCAGTTTAACTCTAACACGAATAAGGAAAAATAAAGGCAGATTTCACTTTCAGTTCACATCTCATTGCAGGCGTGCAACCCAATCCCATTTCTTATATCTCGTAGCAGGCGTACCGCCAGCTCCTATTTCATTAAATCTCGTGGTAGGCATACCACCCACTCCCATTTCATCATAACTCGTGGTAGGCGTACCACCCGCTCTTATTTCATCATAACTCGTGGTAGGTGTACCACCCACTCCCATTTCATCATAACTCATGGTAGGCGTACCACCCGCTCCTATTTTATCATAACTCGTGGTAGGCGTACCACCCGCTCCCATTTCATTATAACTCATGGTAGGCGTACCACCCGCTCCCATTTTAAGCCAACACAAAATCACAATACAATCCCGGCAAGGGAAGAAAGCAACATAACAATTTCCCAGTAAGGGAACAACAATATCAAAACAACCATCCCGGCAAGGGAGAATCATCTATAACCAATCCTAGCTCAACTCATACTCAGCTTAATTAATACCAATACTCAAGCATAAATAAAGTCCACGAGAATAAACTAAACCTTTACTCAATATCAAGAGTCATCAATTAAAGCATCTAAAATGTCATTTACGAACACAACAACTATCAATTTAAGACTCACGGTCATGCTCGACACCTATGTATAGATACTCTTCACCATGCCTATATGTCGTACTCAATAGGAAGCAAATAGCAATTATGACTCATCTCCTAATCCCTCAAGCTAAGGTTAGACCGGACACTTACCTTGATGCCTTGAACACAACTCAAGTCTCAATTAAAGCTTTTCCCCTTGATTCCACCACCAATCCGCTCGAATGTAGTCACAAGTTACTTAATTACATCAATAAATGCTAAATGAATCAACCCCAATGCATGAAAATTAGTTTTTCAAAGTTTTACCCAAAAAGTCAAAAATCGCCCCCGGGCCCACATGGTCAAAACCCGAGGTTCGAACCAAAACTCGATTACCCATTCTCCCACGAACTCAAATACATAATTTATTTTGAATTTGGACCTTAAATTAAGGTCCAAATCCTCAATTTTTAAAAAAACCTATGTTCTACCCAAAACACCTAAATTCCCCATGAAAATATTTGATTTTAAGTTGAAATCATGTTAAAGGATGTTAATAATTGAATAAAGTTAGTTAAAAATGACTTACAATTGATTTGGAGAATAAGGAATTCTTGAAAAATCGCCTAAGTGTGTTTGTGTTTGAGAGAATATGAACAATGGGGTTTAAAATCGGATAAGTATAAAATTGCAGGTTTCAGATGTGGGAATTGTGAACCCCGACCTCTGCAGATGTGGAAAATGCGTTGAAATTCCTAGACTTTCGCAATTGCGATAAAAAACGTCGCATTTGTGACTAGCCCTCCTTCGCATTTGTGAACCAGTTGGTCGCATTTGCAATGCATGGCTCGCATTTGCGAGACTGGATTCACAAATGCGAAGCCTGCAGATCTGAAATACCAGCTATTCAAAAATGCACCCGTGGCCTATCCAAAATGCACCCGAGCCCTCGGGCTCCAAACCAAATATACACACAACCACAAAAACATCATACGGACTTATCCGTGCGATCAAATTGCCAAAACAATATCATATACATCGAATCAAACCTCAAAATCCATGAATTCTTTCAAACTTCTTAAAACATAATTTTTCATTTAAAGTTCGAATCACATCAAACGACATCCGTTTTCAACCAAATTTTATATTTTTTTGTGTACCGGAACCAAAATACGGGCCCGATACCATCGTGTTCTAATCAGATTTCATTTTAAATTTTCTTAAACAATTTCAGAAAATAATTTTACTTAAAAATTCATTTCCCGGGCTTGGGATCTCGGAATTTGATTCCGGGCATACGCCCAAGTCCCTTATTTTCCTATGGACCCTCCGGGACCGTCAAATTACGGGTCCGGGTCCATTTACCCAAAACATTGATTAAAGTCAAATTAATTTATTTTATAACTAAATTTTATCATTTTTCCCAGATTTTAATATTTAAACTTTCCGGCTATACGCTCGGACTGCGCATGCAAATCAAGGTGACTCTAAATGAGATTTTCAAGGCCTCAGAGTCATAAAATTTAATTAAGAGCAAGTGATGACCCTTTTGGGCCATCACAAGTTTGAAATCTAACAGTGATGAAAATATCATTACCCATCCCTTAAGGGTTCAAACAGTTGGTACGAAGCCCAAATATGGCATTTAGCCCAAAGTATAATAATATCAAATAATTAGCTACCATTTATACAAAAAAATAGTCATTCGGGATGGACTAACTCACAATCCCCAACGGTGCACGACCCCACGCTCATCATCTAGCATGTGTTTCACCTCAATATAGCATGACACTGTGCAGTCTGGGGTTTCATACCATTAGAACATCATTTAAAATTATTGCGCACTTCGAACTAGCTTGAAAAGGTACTCTGTAACATGCTTTACACTCGACCCAACTTCCGAGTTCTTCAAATCTACCAAGTTCAAATTTTTATCATCAAATTATGCTAAAGGAATGAATTCCAATTGAAAAATATCGATATTAAGCACAAAACCCGAAATCAGTCAAAACCTGACCCCCGGGACCACATCCCGAAATTGGACAAACTTTATACGAAAATGTTCTTCATCACCTCACGAGTCCGTACATATAAAAAACTCAAAAATCGGAGTTCGTTTGTCCCCCGAAATCATCCCTAGAAAATCTCATAATTTCAAGCCCTAAGTCCACCTTTTTCTACTGATTTTCATGTCTAAATCCATGTAAGATCACATATTTAACTCAAAAACAGGAAAAAATCACTTGCTTAGTGTTGCTTGGTGAAAATACCTCCTTGAGCTCTCTAAAATCGTCCAAGCCAAATGAAAGAAATGGGCTAAAACTCGTGTTTAAAACAATTTGCCCAGGCTTCATCGAGTTCCTTGCGTTGTGCATGTTGTACATCCTGTTACCATTTTTCCCTGTTGTACACCTTCTGTTAAAATGCTCATAACTCCTTGTGACAATATCCAAATAACAAATGGTTTGAAGATTTAGAAACTAGATTCAAAGATATTTCATTTGATAGTCTTACACCATATAACTCTCTATATATTCCGAGATATGAGCTTCTAAAATCAGCTCCATGCATAAGAAAATTCTGTCAAAACTGCTCCACTAGTCATCTTCAATTGATCATAACTTTCTGATAAAATATCCAAATCATGAATGGTTTAACTTTCTGGAAACTATAATGCAAGGTCTACAACTTTTTTGTTTTGAACATTTTCGGATTCCTTATAGATTACAAGATATGAGCTTTCAAACTTGACTCCTCGCATCAGAAATTTTCTGGTGAACTGCTGAAGCTAAAAAATCTGCAACTTTTCCAAAGCATGAAATAGTCCACTTAACCACCCGAAACTCACCCGAGGCCACCGGGACCTCAACCAAACATGCCAACATATCCCATAATATTATTCAAACTTGTTCCAACCTTCGGAACGCTCAAAACAACATCACAACACCAAATTCGTATCAGATTCAAGCCTAAGAATTTCAAAATCTTCTAAATTATGCTTTTGATAAAAAAACCCAAGCAAATCACGTCCGAATGACCTACATTTTTGCAACACATCCCAAATGATACAACGGAACTACTGCAACTCTCGGAATTCCATTCCGACCCCTATATCAAAATCTCACCTATCAACCGGAAAACACAAAAAACTTAATTTTGCCAATTCAGGCCTAAATCTACTCCGGACCTCCAAAACACATTCTGATCACGCTCCTAAGTCCCAAATCACCTAACGGAGCTAACCAAATTATAAAAATTTCAATCCGAGATCATATACTAACAAGTCAAATATTGGTCAAACCTTTCAAATTTAAATCTTCAAACTGAGAACTGTTCTTCCAAATTCATTCTGATCAATCTGAAAACCAAAACCAACGATTTACATAAGTCATAATACACTAAACGAGACAATTCATGCCTGAAAACTGGAGAGCAAAGTGCAAAAGCTCAAAACGACCGGTCTGGTCGTTAATTTAAATAAGTAAGAATCAATATAGGATCAAGTATTGAGTTAAAAAATCTTACCTCCAAATGTTTCCCTTTGATTCCCTCTTCAATCCTTCTAAAAAAGCTCCAAAATCACTCAATAATGGTGAAAGATAGACCAAAAATAGCGAACATGGCAATTTAAACATTCTATCCAGCACTTAAAATCTCTTAATCGCGATCACGGGACCTCCATCGCGATCGCGAAGCACAAGCTTCCTAGACCCAAAATTTACTCTACGCGAATACGTCATCTACCACGCGAACGCGATGCTCAGACATCCTACACCAACACGATTGCGAAAAAGGGACCGCGTTCGGGATGCACAAACTCATGGTCAAACTATGGTCCACTTAACCTTACATGAACACGACCTACCACATGTGTTCATGAACAATAACCTCACAGCCTCACGCGATCACAGATCCAACTTCGCGAATGCGAAGAACGACCTAGACTGCCCCCTACAAAAGCTCTACAGGATCGCGAGCCTCCTCACGCGATTGCGAAGAAGGAAAACCTACAATTTGATCCGTCCAACCAATCGAAACTCACCCGAGGCCCTTCGGACCTCAACCAAACATGCAAACATATCCCATAACATCATTCAAACTTGTTCCAACATTCGGAACACTCAAAACAACATCAAAATATCAAATTCACATCGGATTCAAGCCTAAGAATTCTAAAACTTCCAAATTTTGCTTTTGATCAAAAGTCTATCAAACCTCGTCCGAATGACCTGAAATTTTGCACACACGTCACAAGTGACACAACAGACCTACTCCAACTTCCGGAATTTCATTCTAACCCCTATCTCAAAATCTCACCTATCAACAGAAAACGCCAAAAATCCAATTTTGCCAATTCAAGCCTAAATCTACTCCAGACTTCCAAAACACATTCCGATCATGCTCTTAAGTCCCAAATCACCTAACGGAGCTAATCAATTCATAAAAATTCCAACCCGAGATCATATACTAACAAGTCAAAACTTGGTCAAACTTTTCAAATTTTAAGCTTCAAACTGAAAACTGTTCTTCCAAATTTATTCCGACTATCCTGAAAACCAAAATCGACGATTTACATAAGTCATAATACATCACATGGGGCCAGTCATGCCCAAGAACTGGCGAGCAAAGTGCAAAAGCTCAAAATAACTGCTCGGATCGTTACACCAAGTCACAATGCCTAATGGTGCACGCCCCTCATGCTAGTCACCTAGCGTGTGTGTCACCTCAAAATAGTACAACGATGTGAAATTCGGGGTTTCATACCCTCAGGACAATATTTACAATCATTACTTACCTCCAACCTGGCGAAAATCTAACGCGTGATGCCCTTGCCTCTTGACTCAGCCTCCAAATACTCCGAATCTAACAAAAATCAGTATATTAACATCAATATACGCTAAAGGAACAAATTCCACACGAAAATAATTGAATCAAATAAAAAATCCCGAATCGGACTCACACCCAGTCCCCCGGATCTCAACAAAAAATACGAACAAGTCATATACCACAATTTAAACTTGTTCCAACCTTCGGAACACTTAAAACAACATCAAAACAACATCAAAACAACAAATCACCCTCGGATTCAAGCCTAACGATTCCAAAACTTCCGCATTTTGCAAACGATGTAAAAACCTATCAAACCTCATCCGAATGACCTGAACTTTTGCACACATGTCACAAATGACACGACGGGCCTACAACAATTTCCAGAATTTTATTTCGACTTCGATATCAAGATTTCCACTGCCGGCCAGAAAGTGCCAAATTTTTATTTTTGCCAATTCAAGCCTAAATCTACCACGAACCTCCAAATTACATTCCGAACACGCTCCTAAGTCCCAAATCACCTAACGAAGCTATCCGAACCATAAACATCCAAATCCAAGATCAAATACTAAAATTTAAAACTTGGTCAAACCTTTAAAATTTAAAGCTTCAAGTTGAGAACCATTCTTCCATATCTAATAGGATTAACCTAAAAACCAAAGCCGACGATTTACATAAGTCATAATACATCATACGGGGCTAGCCATGACCTAGAACTGGCGAGCGTAGTGTAAATGCTCAAAACTATCGGTCGAATCGTTACAGTTAAGTGCAATATATGCTCTTGTGGAAATCGCCCCAAGTTAATAGTAGTTGTTCTTTTATTTTTTACCTTGCGACACGATAGTAGTGTTAGAGCAGAAATACATAATGCCAAATTGGTATTAGCAGATCGGATCAAGAAAATTCAGTTCTTTTTAGGTGTACATATTTATTATTGGATTGAGATTGAGATTTATCCAACATTTTATTCAATCATGATTTGGTAAATATGTCATATGATAAAAAAAGCAAACTGCTTTATAAACATGTGCTACTTTTGAAAAGCAAATTAATTAAATATAAAAGTAATAATGATTTACGTAGAAAGGTAAAACATAAGAAAAAGAAAATACATCACGATGTAATACTAGTATAGTATAAAAATGTCACGACCCATTTTCCACAATAGGTCAAGATAGCGCCCGACACCATTGTTAGGCCAGCCAACGCGGAAATACAATTGAGTTCTCATTTTACTTTTACCCAAAAATAAGTATAACAGATTCTCGAATTAAAGTTAAGACCAGAAGTGACCAATAATGTGTCAAAATGATTATACAAGCCCAAAAATAATGTCTACTAACGTGTGTGCCAAGACCTAATGTCACAAGTAATAGGCAACTAGTAAAATGTACAAAAGAATAAACCTATCATACTGGATGAGATAGAATAGACAACACAAGTAACAAAAGACTCCATCCGGCTGCTGAACGGCATAGGAATGGAGCAGCTCGCCATGGAAGTCTCGGTCTATGAATCAGGGGCGCGCACCGGACTGATAGCCAGATGTACCTGCTTCAAATCTTCTACAATTAAGTACAAAAGTGTAGTATGAGTACATAAACAATATGTACCCAATAAGTATCCCATCTAATCTCGAAGAAGTAGAGACGAGAGGTCGACTTGACACTTACTAGGGTCAAATCATATAATAAGGGGCTATGCTAAGCATAAGAATCACAAATAATCGACAATTATCGATGTCACACCTCCTTTTTACGCACCCTACCCCGAAGGATAAATGCGAGGGGAGTTTTTTCATTTAAGGTGACAATATTCGAAATGGAATTATTTATGTATTTTAGAGTCGCCACTTAGAATAAATTACTGTGTCCCAAGTCACCGATTTATTTAAATCCCAAATCGAGGAAATTTTAGACTTCCAAATGAAGTCTACGAACCAGAAATTCTAAGTAAGGAATTCTGTTGACCCGAGGGAAGGTGTTAGGCACCCCCGGATCCCGTGGTTCTAGCACGGTCGCTTAAACTGTTATAAATGGCTAAAATATCTAATTTTTATACATGTTATAAATTACGTGCTCTTATTAACTTTAAACCGCTTTAGTATGTGAAAACTACACATTTGAACCTTTAAATGAAAAACCGGGCATAATCGCAACATGGACCCAGGCCCCTAACAAATATGCAAATCAAACGTGTGCCTGGGTCATTTATTTTAGCTTATGCCGGGTAGGACAGCTAATCGAACCTCAGCGTCCTTTCAATTCGTGTCAAAACCTAAAGTCCGTTTGAGGTTATTTCCTATTCGTCTACGCGAAGCGATAATATACGACGTGATTCCGATTTTTAAACTAACTCGCTACAAACTAATCGGAAAAGCATTCGATTCAAATGAACCTCTTAATAAAAGACGAGCGTTTATCTATCTATACATCTCAAATTTTCTTGTCAAATTAGATTGAAAAAAAAATTATTTCACGGGTGATTTATTGAACTAGGCAAGTGGTTAGTGAAAGGTTATCAAACTGATAAAAAGACTAATTACTACGTCACAGAACTAGTTCGGGTAATTTGTTTATCAGATATGAAAACTGTCTACTTTTAACTTACTGTTTTTATCCAACCATTAATCAACACGAGGTGTGAACTATAAACCAAATCAAATTAAAACTAATGTCTACCGATTTCAACATGCTCACGGAAAACATCAAACTCATTTTACAATCCATGATTTTAATCAAAATACAAACAGTCCGAATTATGTAAATATATACTTTACAACTTAAAAAATGTATATGACAAATTAAACTAACTATGAAGCAAACAACAGTGATCCAAACGCAAAGAGACCAGTGAGCATTTTTATTTCAGACTCCAGTTCAAGTCTACATCAAACATGGGTTCAAGGCTGTGTACCTGAAATGAAATAGAGATGAAATGGGAAAGTCAGCGGCAAACTATGACAAACAGCAAACAACAACAGGCCCGTCAGTAGCAAAAAGGAAATGGCTTAGAACCCAGCAAGACTCGGAAACCAGTTTGAAAAACTAACGGCCAAACAGGCTATACTCCACACAGATCAAACAAACACTCTCAAATGTTTTGAATCTTCACTACAGCACAGAAAACAAGATGATTCTGATTGTTTCTACTTGCCAGACTAATGTAATAGTATCACTGGGTAGGATCAACAGTTCAAAACTCTATTATGATCTTTAAGGACTTATAGAGGCTGAAGTTCAATTATCGAATGGAAGACAAACTCCCTGAGGGAGTAATAGAAGAGTTTTCCTTTTTAAAACTTTTCTGATTTCAAACTGGAAGCAGACCCCCCTTAACTATTATGAAATTTTTCTTATATAACCAACTCCAAACCTCCTTACAGCCTGTCTAATGATTTAAAAAACTGATCAGTACATCTTATTCCCCCACTTTCCTTTGTCTAAGCATGAGACTTCTAATTTTAAAATTTCTGGGGTCCAAAAGTTAGGGAATATCCTACTGTACAGCAGGTTTCACTAACCAATCCCATGTGCACTTCAGCTTTTAGTATTAAACTAAACTATTTTCTGACTTCCCACTTCTAAAGTCATTAGCCAGGATGTATTTTGCACTATAGGCCCCCCTTTTTAATTAATTTATCCATTAGTTTAAGGGTGCATTGAATGCACAATTGGTAGGCCACTTAGCTAAGCTCTGAATTTTTATCAGGATTACAACTATACCCAATTCACCTTTCAACTAGAAATGATTCAAACTTTGATTCAAGCCATGATTTGGACCAACTTAGGCAGTATTGATAACATTACTGTCACATTGTTCTAACAAATAACCTATACAACTAATCGACGACATTCATTTAATCGATTACAACACATATAACTGATAACAAACAATCGACACACAACCTAGTGATTCGTAGTTTTCAGGCAAAACAGGTGAAATACGAAACTAATCATTCGTCGACATTAATTGAAATGAATATGTATTCTATAACAAACATAATTAACAAACGAACAGAAGCAAACAAACGACCAAATAAAAGGTCTTAAAGAGGGGAACAGAAGAGTTGACAATAAAAATGAAAAAGATAAAAGAATAACAAAACTGAACCAAATAACAAGTAAGAAACAATAAATAAATATAGAAGAAAGGAAAAAGAAATACCTCGAGAAAAATCAGAAAAATCCAAATGGACTTGGGCCAATTTGAAACTTTGGGGCCAAACAGGCCTTAATCGAGTGTTGTCAAACTGAGAACACTTCAACTAAGGTCCATTGAACAACCCAAGCTCTTCAATTTTGACAGAAAAACTAGGCTCGAATTTTCTAGGCTTCTTGGGCTCGGATTGGGATTCGAGTGGTTTGGGTATGATTCGAACCAAACCAACTATGATTTGGTGACGAGGGGGGCCAGGGGAAGGTCTGGTATGATTTTGGGGCAGGTTAAGGTTGTTTTGTTTTTTTTTTGCTCGAATCTTCGATCAAAGATTCGAGAAGCCACGGGATGATTCGATGTAAAAGGGGTAAGGATTTGGAGAGGGGGGATCAGGGCGGTTCAGGTGTGTGAGTTTGGCGGGAATCGGAGCCGGTGCCGCCGGGCTTTCAGGCGAGGGGAATGGGGGCGGCTAGGGTTCTAGTTCATCTCACAGAGACGAAGGGGTCGTTTGGGAATGAAATGGGTAACAGGGGTTTGGGGGGGTTTTGGTACATTAAATTAACTCGATTAATTCGAGCCGTTAGATCAAATGATCTTAACGGCTTGGATTAATTGATGAAGCCAGACCGGGTTTTTTTGGTATGGAAACGGGGCCGTTTGGGTTTAAAGAACGGTTGGGTCTTGGGCTGACGGGTATTGGGCTGGTGAGTGAGGGGTATTTGGGCCTGATCTTGGGTCAAATTGGAGTGGCCCAATCCGATTTCCTCTTTATTTTAATTTCCTTTCTTCATTTCTAATTCCTAATTTATTAAGAAATAAAATTCTAAATTACATTACCAAATCAAATTAAAAAAAATACTAATTAACTTCTACTAATAATTAACACAGTTAAATATTAATTAAAATAAATCAACCAGCTAGACCTTTAAATGCTAAAATGTAAAGCGTATTATTTTTGATTTTTGTGAAATAAAACTTAATTTCTCCTAATAAAACCTAAATGTAAACGCCACATATTTTTTGTACTTTATATTAATTCAACAAATAAACACGCACAGAGAAATGCAAACAAATACGAAAAATAACACAAAAATCCACAAAATCACAAACAACACAAATAAAAATATTTTATTTTGAATTTTGGGAGTAATTCTCCTATAGGGCAAAAATCACGTGCTCACAGCTGCCCCTCTTTGCCCGGAAATACGAAGAGTTTTCGTGCAAAGATAAATCAGCGGATATGAGCGATTTTTTCCCGTTCGAGTACTCCATATGAAGCATTTTGAAAGAGTTTGACCGAGCCTTTGCTTCGGGAGGCCTCCTACATATCCCTGGCTAAAAGGGAATCAGGTCAATGTAGTTCGGGAAGTTTTGGTAGCTGGGACTACCATGAAGCTATGGTTTCACTGTTATTGCTGTTGTTGCTTCTGCTACTGCTTACTGACCTCCTTATTACACCAAAAGGAAAATCGAAGCTAAGCTAGCTATGTCTACCAACTATGAGTTACACGATTTCTATCTATAATTCTTTTGAAACTTGATCTTGAGTCTTAGCTGATTTTGCTGTAGACTTCGATCTGAATCTCGATGCTCGCGAGTTGTAGGTGCTTGTTTCTTTCCGCAGCATTGAGCAAGATAGGATTGGCGGGGCTCGCGACTTCAATCAGGTTTTGAGCAGTTCGCCCTTTTGTTTGCTCCAATATTCAAGCTCATTTCTTTTCTTCTTTCCTTATTTTCTACATTCTGGGGGGAGACTCATTCCATCGGTCATCTTGCGCCTTGTGTTTTGGGATCAACCTGCTTAAAACATCAAAGACAAACAAACGAACGAAATTTTCTGCCCTAGTTTGTAGTAGGAAAATTTCGTGAGATAGTTAATGACACGTATTTAAACAGTCAAATCAAGATTGTGTATCCTTGTAAATGGATCCAGGTTGTGCTGGGAAATAGCCGGGTTATGCCGGAGAGGTCTACGGGTTATGCCCGAAAAAGGTCCATGGGTTATGCCGGGGAAAGTCATCGGGTTATGCCGAAAAAGGTCCACGGGTTATGTTGGGAAATCATCGGGTTATGCCGGAAAAGGTCCACGGGTTATGCCGGGATGATCATCTAGGTATGCCAGAAAGGGTCCACGGGTTATGCCGGGAAGGTCATCGGGTTATGCCGGAAAAGGTCCACGGGTTATGCCGGGAAGGTCATCGGGTTATGCCGGAAAAGGTCCACGGGTTATGCCGGGAAGGTCATCGGGTTATGCCGGAAGAGGTCCACGGGTTATGCCGGGAGTCAATCTGGTTATGCCGAAAAAGGGTTCAACGGGTTATGCCATTAAAAGCATCGGGTTATGCCGGAAAAGGTCCATGGGTTATGCCGGGAAGGTCATCGGGTTATGCCGGAAATCATCGGGTTATGCCGAAAAAGGGTCCAACGGGTTATGCCTTTAAGGTCATCGGGTTATGCCGAAAGAGGTCCACAGGTTATGCCGGGAAGGTCATCGGGTTATGCCGGAATTTTTAAAAGAAAGGGCTCCTTGGGTTATGCCAGGGAGGGTCATCGGGTTATGCCAGGGAAGGTCCACAGGTTATGCCGGGAAGTTCATCGGGTTATGCCGGAAAAGGTCCACGGGTTATGCCGGGAAGGTCATCGGGTTATGCCAGAAAAGGTCCACGGGTTATGCCGGGAGTCAATCGGGTTATGCCGAAAAAGGGTCCAACGGGTTATGCCATTAAAAGCATCGGGTTATGCCGGAAATGGTCCACGGGTTATGCCGGGAAGGTCATCGAGTTATGCCATAAAAGGTCCACGGGTTATGCCAGGAAGGTCATCAGGTTATGCCGGAAGAGGTCCACGGGTTATGCCGGGAGTCAATTGGGTTATGCCGAAAAAGGTCCACGGGTTATGCCGGGAAGGTCATCGGGTTATGCCAGAAGAGGTCTACGGGTTATGCTGGGAGTCAATCGGGTTATGCCGAAAAGGGGTCCAACGGGTTATGCCGTTAAAAGCATCGGGTCCACGAAAGAGGTCCACGGGTTATGGCGAAAAGGTCATCGGGTTATGCCGAAATTTTGAAAGAAAGGGCTCCTTGGGTTATGCTAGGGAGGGTCATCGGGTTATGCCGGGGAAGGTCCACGGGTTATGCCGGGACGGCCATCGGGTTATGCCGGAAAGGGTCCACGGGTTATGCCGGGAAGGTCATCGGGTTATGCCGGAAAAGGTCATCGGGTTATGCCGAAATTTTTGAAAAAAGGGCTCCTTGGGTTATGCCAGGGAGGGTCATCGGGTTATGCTGGGGAAAGTCCACGGGTTATGCCGGGATGGTCATCAGGTTATGCCGGGGTTTGGACAGAGAAAGCTCTTTGCCACCATGATTTGCTTTTCTTTTCGGGGTTTTCATTTTATCTTCTTTTCTTCCTTCTTCAATTTTTCTAACTTTATTCGTATCTTCTTTATTTAGCACAATGCATGGGAGAATCAGAGGAGAAACTTCCCTTTTGGTTGATTGTCTGCTGCAAAGCTGTCCCAGTGCTTGTGCATTGTTTTTCTCTTCCAGGTTGCGTTCATTTCTTGTATGGTTGCCTGAATTACACCTGTTTTAACTTTCAACAAAGAACAGTTTGTTAGTTTAAAACGGTGGTTGGTTTTGTGGCCTTGATCATCTCAATTGCTTAATTGCCGTCCCATTTCCGTCGAAAATTTTGCTTCCCGCCAATCTTGAAAGGGGAATTTTCTTAAACTTGACAAAACTCAAACTTTTAGTTCTTCATGATGACTCGCCCGTGTGGACTCTGGCTTTTTCACTTTATTCTATTCTTAGGACCTTTGCCTTTGAATTTCTTTCTCTCTAAGAGGTCCGTTCTTAGGAAGCATCAAACAACATGGTCAGTCAAGATTGGACTAACGCACTAGCTGAGGTATGGGCATTTTCTTCGGCTCTTGTCAGGCAGAGTTCTGTGAAACCAGTTCTGCCACCTTTTCCTTTGTAACAAGTTTCAGAATTTAGGGTTAAACCGAAAGGGATTCAAGGAAAAACAAACACGGAGTGGAAAAGATAAATTAAAAAATAGAAATGTCCCTTTCAGGGGAAAAGAAAAACTTATCTGGGGTGCATGCTGACTTCAAATGGGCATGACATGCTTCTTGGAATGGATGCCCGACCCGTACCAACTTCCGGCTTCTTATAAATCCATTAATCCGCATTTCCGAACCAGGGAAACTTTGCCAGGACTTCTAGTGATGAGATATCCCCTTTTTCGGCCGATAGTGCCCTTTGCGGGTTTTCGCTAATCGACCTCGCTCATTTCTTTTCTCAACATCGCCCGTTAGTGCTCTTTGCGAGTTTTCACTAAACGGACTCTCTCATTTTGGTTTCTCTGCTCCCGCCGCCTCATGGTGCCCGAAGGTTTTCACCGATAAGACTCTCTCATTTATTTCTCTCAATTTTGAATGCTTGCTTTCCATCTATGATGTTTCTTAGTTCTCACGCCTTTGGCAATTGATCCGAAGGACTTGCGCTTGGTTTTGGGTAAAAGGAATTGCGGATGGGATTACAACTTTGGAATCATTTGGTAAGCTCATGGTCGGACCATTATAACATCTGCCCCAGTTTCAATTTCGGGGGAAGATTGGATTTTTGGTGTGGTGTGACTGAACCCCAGATAGAGGTTGCCTACGTATCCTTTCGGAATCAAGTCAGAACGTAGTTCAGGCCCATCATTTGTATTCATTTATTATTATTATTATTAAATTTTTTTTGATAATGGTGCTTTTGGATTCCAAAGAGGGTAGCCACAGAAATGTAACCGGCTCAAAAGGGCTTGCAAAAAGGGTTGACAGTGTTTGGGTAGCAGGAATAAAAGCCTCCATCATCTCAAATGCGCCCAGACATTACCGAAGTAAACTCAGACATAGTACCTTTTGACTGCGTCTGCATTCACAGCTGTTTCAGGATCCTTTCCTTCAATATCACCCAGATATAATGCTCCTCTTGGCAATATCTTCCTGATGATGTAGGAACCTTTCCAATTAGGATCAAATTTTCCGTTTGCTTCCTGGTGATGGGGAAGAATGAGTCTTAATACCAGCTGTCCTATTTCAAAGTTCCTGGGTCGTACTTTCTTGTTGTAAGCACAGGCCATTCTTTGTTGGTACAACTGCCCGTGACAGACTGCAACCATTCGCTTTTCATCAATTAAAGTCAACTGCTCCAATCGAGTCTTAACCCATTCGCTATCTTCAATCTCTGCTTCAACAATGGTCCGGAGCGAAGGAATTTCTACTTCTGCCGGTATCACAGCTTCAGTTCCATAAACCAACAAATATGGGGTGGCTCCTACTGATGTGCGCACCGTAGTGCGGTATCCCAGTAAGGCAAAAGGTAACCGTTCATGCCACTGTCTGGATCTCTGGATTGTCTTTCTCAAAATCTTCTTGATGTTCTTGTTCGCTGCTTCAACAGCGCCGTTGGCTTTGGGCCGATAAGGAGTGGAGTTCCTATGCATTATTTTGAATTGTTCGCATACTTCCTCCATCAGATGACTGTTCAGGTTCGCGGCATTATCTGTGATGATAGTTGCAGGAATGCCAAAACGACAGATAAGATTTGAATGTACAAAATCCACCACGGCTTTTTTAGTGACCGATTTGAGAGTGATAGCTTCGACCCATTTCGTGAAGTAATCGATGGCGACCAATATGAATCTGTGCCCGTTAGATGCTTTTGGCTTAATCGGACCAATGGTGTCTATACCCCAAGCGACAAAAGGCCAAGGTGCTGACATAGGATGTAGCTCTGCTGGAGGTGCATGAATCAAATCTCCATGCACCTGACACTGATGGCATTTTCGAACGAAGCTGAAGCAATCTTTCTCCATAGTTATCCAATAATAACCGGCTCGAAGGATTTTCTTTGCCAAGACATACCCGTTCATATGAGGTCCACACGCTCCTGCGTGTACTTCCTGCATGATTCTTCCTGCTTCCTCGGCGTCAACACATCTTAATAAGTTAAGATCCGGGGTTCTTTTATACAAAACCTTGCCGCTCAAAAAGAAACTACTCGCATGTCGCCTTATAGTTCTCTTCTGATCTCCAGTAGCATGTTCGGGGTATTATTGTGTTTTCAAAAACCTCTTGACATCGTGGTACCATAGCTGGATATTTGGTCCTGCCTCGATTATATTACAGTAACTGTGTCTTTCCCTGATTTGGATTTCCAAGGGATCGATGTGGGCGTTGCCTGGATAAGGTAACATTGAAGCCAACGTGGCAAGTGCATCAGCTAGTTCGTTGTGACACCGCGGGATGTACCTGAACTCTATTGATGTAAAT
>MU716500.1:66285-76947 GCA_026770625.1 Nicotiana glauca
GGGTCTTGGGCTGGCGGGTATTGGGCTGGTGAGTGAGGGGTATTTGGGCCTGATCTTGGGTCAAATTGGAGTGGCCCAATCCGATTTCCTCTTTGTTTTAATTTCCTTTCTTCATTTCTAATTCCTAATTTTTTAAGAAACAAAATTCTAAATTACATTACCAAATGAAATTAAAAAAAATACTAATTAACTTCTACTAACAATTAACACACACAGTTAAACATTAATTAAAATAAATCAACCAGCTAGACCTTTAAATGCTAAAATGTAAAGCGTATTATTTTTGGTTTTTGTGAAATAAAACTTAATTTCTCCTAATAAAATCTAAGTGTAAACGCCACGTATTTTTTGTATTTTATATTAATTCAACAAATAAACACGCACAGAGAAATGCAAACAAATACGAAAAATAACACAAAAATTCGCAAAATCACACACAACACAAATAAAAATATTTTATTTTTGAATTTTGGGAGTAATTCTCCTATAGGGCAAAAATCACGTGCTCACAATCGATATGAGGCAATAGATACTTAGAGAATCTTCAGCTGATGGTACCCTGACCTCAACTGGTCGAACAAATCATCGATACGAGGCAATACATACTTGTTCTTGATGGTGACTTTGTTCAACTAGTGGTAGTCAATGCACATCCGCATAGTCCCATCCTTCTTCTTCATAAATAACACCGGTGCACCCCAAGGTGAACACTGGGTCTAATAAACCCCTTTGCTAACAGCTCCTCAAGTTGCTCCTTTAACTCCTTAGGAGCTATACGGTACGGTGGGATAGATATAGGCTGGGTGCCTGGAGCCAAATAGATACAGAAATCAATATCACAATCCGATGGCTTGCCAGGAAGATCAGAAGGAAACACATCAGCGAACTTTCGAACTATGGGAATTGAATCAATCGTCGGAGACTCTGCGTTTGTATCTCGAACATAAGCTAGATAGTCCAAACACCCCTTCTCTACCATATACCGAGCCTTCAAGAAAGAAATAAACCTACTAGGGATATCAACTGTGGGACCCTTCCATTCCAACCTCGGTAACCATGACATCACTAGTGAAACAGTCTTGGCATGGCAGTCTAGGACGACATGATATGGAGACAACCAATCAATGCCCAGGATGACCTCAACATCAATCACGTCCAGCAATAGGAGATCTGTTCTAGTCTCGAAACTACAGAATGTAACCACACAGGACCGATAGACCCAATCTACAACCACGGAATCACCCACAGGAGTGGACACATGAACAGGAGTGCCCAAAGGTGCAGGAGGAATAACCAAGAATCGAGCAAACAATGATGATACATAGGAATAGGTGGACCCTGGATCAAATAATACTGAAGCATATCTACCACCGATAGAAATAATACCTGTGATAATGGAATCTAAGGCCAATGTATCTGGCCTGGGTGGAAGAGCATAGAATCTGGCTGGAGCGCCAGTTGGATGGCCTCCGCCTGACTGAGCAGTAGCTGGCTGACCTCTCCCTGCCTGACCTCCACCTCTAGGACGGCTCCTACCAGCCTGCCCTCCACCTCTAGGTGGCAGGGCAGCTGGTGCTGAAATCGTAGGCTGCTGGCCCTGTTGTACTGCCTTGCCTCGAAGCATGGGGCAGTATCTCCTCATATGACCAAGGTCACCACACTCGAAACAACCCCGCGGTGCGGCGACCTGCTAACCTGATGGCTGACCCTAATGTCCCGCAGATCGCTGGAAGAAGCTTGAATAGCCGGTGGACGGTGTGGGCTCTCCGGCATAGCACTGAAAGATGAATCAGAAGAACCCTGAGGACCTGAATACCTACGGGAGGAACCCTGAATAGCTGGTGGGCGATAAGAACTCTCTGGCATGGCGCTGAAATAGGGGAGCACTGGAGTACCCCGAGTAGGTGGTAGTGCTGAATATGGGGGCCTGTTGGGCTTCCCTCTCCCAAACTTACCTCTGCCCCCTAGCCGGGGCTCCTCTGAACTCTCCGGAGAACCTAGCCCTCTTATCCTGCTGCATCTGCTTCCTACCCCTCAGACGGTAACCCTCAGTCCTCCGAGCAATCTCCACTACTAACTGGTAAGGAGTCCCCATCTCTACCTCTCGGGCCATGCTGGCCCTAACGATAGAATGCAACCCTGCAACAAACTACCATACCCTCTCTGCGTCAGTAGGAAGTATCATCAATGCATGGCGGGATAGCTCAAAAAACCTTGCCTCATATTCTGTCACGGACGTCTGGCCCTGCTCTAGCTGCCCAACTGATACCGCAGCTCTTCCCTCTCAGAGGGTGGAATATACCTGTCCAGAAACAACTATGTGAACTCACCCCAAGTGATAGGAGGAGAACCTACTGGCCTGCCCAGAACATAAGACTGCCACCATCTGCGGGTCCTGCCCTCAAGCTGAAAAGTAGTGAAGTCAACTCCATGTGACTCCAATATCCTCATGTTGTGCATCCTGTCCCTGCACCTGTCAATGAAGTCCTGGGAATCCTAATGACGCTCGCCCCCGAAGATCGGAGGGTAAAGCCTAGTCAATCTATCCAATAACTTATATAATCTCAATCCGCAGCTGGCCTGGGCTGGAGCGCCACTGCAGCAACTGGTTGGCCCCCATCTGCGGGTAGTGCACCCGGAGTCTGGTACACTGCAGTTGCATGACCAGGAGCCTGAGCAGTAGGGGTCTCTGCTTCCCCTCCCGCCTGTGATGTAGCTGGATCTGCTGGAATAAAACCAGCCTGAGTCATAGAATCCATGAACCGCAACATACGGCCTATGACCTCCTTGAATCCCGGTGCTGTCATAAAGTCCGCCTCGGTAGGCTCAGCTGTAGGCACCTCGCCCTACTCCTCAATGGTAGGATCTCTCACAGGATCTGTTGGTGGTACCACTGGAACAACTCTGGGATGCCCTCGCCCCCTACCATGGGTCGGTGCCCTCCTCCGACCTCAGCCTTAGCCTCGAGCAATGGGGGAGAAGCTCCGCCAGGGTTTGGAACATCAACCGTGTGTGTCCTCACCATATGTGAGAGAATAGAGAAGGAAACTTAATACACTGACCACTGCATGAGATGAGATGAATAAAGAATAGTTTTCCTAAAACACTATAGCCTCTCAAAGATAAATACAGACGTCTCCGTACCGATCCATAAGACTTTATTAGGTTTTCCCATAACTTGTGAGACCTACGTGAACCTAGTGCTCTCATACCATGTTGTCACGACCCATTATCCATAATAGGTCATGATGGCGCCCGACACCATTGTCAGGCCAGCCAACGCGGAAATACAACTGAGTTCTCATTTTACTTTTACCCAAAAATAAGTATAACAAATTATCGAATTTAAGTTAAGACCAGAAGCGACCAATAATGTATCAAAATGATTATACAAGCCCAAAAATAATGTCTACAAACGTGTGTGCCAAGACCCGGTATCACAAGTAATAGGCAACTAGTAGAATGTAAAAAAGAATAACCCTATCCTACTGTCTGAGATAGAATTGACAGCAAAAGTAAGAAAAGACTCCATCCGGCTGGTGAACGGCATAGGAAGGGAGCAGCTCACCGTGGAAGTCTCGGTCTATAAATCAGGGGCGCGCACCGGACTGATAGCCAGATGTACCTGCCTCAAATCTTGTACAATTAAGTACATAAGTGTAGTATGAGTACATAAACAATATGTACCCAGTAAGTATCCCGTCTAATCTTGAAGAAGTAGAGACGAGAGGTCGACTTGACACTTACTAGGGTCAAATTATATAATAAGGGGCTATGCTAAGCATGGGAATCAGTAATAATCGACAATTTATAGCAAGAGGTAAAAAAATCATGTTCTTAACAATATTTCAGTTAGTTATTTACATTTCGAAATACTTAGCAAAACAATCATGTACAAGATTTCACATAGATATCATGCGCACATTATGTCAAGGTCGACGGTCCGATCCAACAGAAAATAAATTATACACTGCCAGAGGGTCGAATGGCGCGAACCATAGATGCATGTATTAATACCGAGGCAGTCGGCCCGATCCACAATTATCGATAAATATCAAAAATACAAACAAAAGTGCATTTATTTTCAAATACTTTCCAACAAGGGTTAAACAAGTATACGTGTTCACCTTTATTCCTTTCCAAGTCTCTAACACTTCCTAAGTGATAACATTAGCAAGAACCTATAGAGATATTCACAAATATGGCATGATGGGGGTCCTAGACTACCTAGACAATTCACAAAATAGTAGCTACGCACGGACTCTCATCACCTAGTGCATATGTAGCCCCCGCATTTAATAACAAATTACTCAATTATCATACCTATGGGGATAATTCTCTCTTACATGGTTAGAAAGGAGACTCACCTCGCTCCAAAGTGCACTTCCAAATGCCAAGAACAAGTCCAAGCCCTTAATTCGGAGCCGAACAATCCCAAACTAGTTAAATGAAGTAAGAACTAGTTAATATAGACTCACAATATCAAATTCTAGCTATTTAAGCAATTTTCCAACCATTAACACAAGTTTCCTAATTTCCGACCCCGAGCCCACATGCCCGGATTCCGAGATTTTTCGAAGGAAGTTGTTCTCTACAACCTAAGGATCAATAATATGTGATTTCTAATTCATTTCACAACAAATTTTGTCGGTAAATCTAAGTTTTGTTAAAACCCTAGGTTTTTACTCGAACCCCATGATTTCACCTTAATACTAGTGTTTAATCTTCCCAAGACAATGATATTAAACTAGAAATGGGTAGCACACACTTACCTCAAGATGCTAAGTGAAGTCCTTCTCTCAAAAGCTCCCAAAATCACCAATGGAAGAGTGAAAATGTGATAAAAATGACTTTGAACCCATCTTTAATGAACTTCACTGGTTCAGTGATTTCCGTATCTGCGGTCAGGGGACCACATCTGCGGTCCCGCATATGCGAGGAAAGGGCCGCACCTGCAAAAAATGGGCCAAAGAGCTGGGACTGCATCTGCGGTCTCCAGGCTGCATCTGCGGTTCCTCGCCTAGCCCGCCCTGAGCCACTTCTGCGATGGGAGGACCGCATCTCTGGTCCCGCACCTGCGGTCCAAGAACCGCAGATGCGGTAATGATACAAGCAGCAACCTTCAGCCCTTCTCAAATTTGTCGACTTCACTCGAGCCTCGTCCGATTGATGCTCGGGCCTCCTGGGCCCCAACCAAACATACCGACAAGTCTGAAATTATGAAACGGACCTACTCGAACCTTCAGAACTCCTGAAGCAACGATAAATCTAAGAACCACCCCCTAAAACAATTGAATCAAACCTTTGAACTTCAAGTTCTTAATTTTCCTCCAACGGGCCAAAACGCCCTTAAACTACTCGGATTGACGCCAAATTTTGCGGGTAGGTCTTAAATGATATTTCGGACATGTACCGAACTTCGAAACCAATATACAAGCCCGATAACCATGAAATCAATCATTGGTTCGTTTATTTTTAATCCTTAATATTTTAGATTAACAATTTCTAATAAAAATTTATTACTCGGGCTAGGGACCTCGGAATTTGATTCCAGGGATACACCCAGATCCCATATTTTCTCGCAGACCCTTCGGAACCATCAAAACATGAATCTGGGCCCGTTTGCCCAAAATGTTAACCAAAGTAAAACTTAGCCTTTAAGAAAAATCCTAAAGAGTTAAATGTATATATTTCAATCTAGACTCTTCTAAATTCCGAACCAACCATCTCCGCAGGTCGTAAATTAGTTAAAGCGAGCATGAAGAGTTTTATTTGGGGGAACGAGATTTTAAAAAGACAAACGGCCGGTCGGGTCATTACAAAAACCATGGATTTTACCACGATATGACAACGTAATTGTTCATATATAAATATGTATATATATCAAACGGTAACTTTATTTTATTTTTTGTGTATTTCAAAATCTGTGTTAGTTTTTTTGTATTTCTAAACTATGAAATTATAAATATAGTTGTTTAAAATTTATTATTGTCTCTATATCAATATATATCACAATAATAATAATGATTTTATTTGTATATTGAAGTGTATAATACATCAAAAATTTATATACCAATATGGCTATCACAAGTTTATTTCTCTTCTGTGTATATTAAAATATATAAAATTTTTATTTTTCTTCGTTGTACATTAAAATGTATATCAAAAACTTAGTTTACTCTCATAATTATATTTATTACTTTTATATTATAAAACTTTCTCTAAAATTGTTATATCAAAAATTTATTTTTCTTCTTTTGTATCTCAAAAGTTTATTTACTCCTATATTTATTATTTTTATATTTTAAAACTTTATCTAAATCTGTTATACATTGATATCATATAAAATAAAAATATAACGACCCGACATGTCGTTTTGAGCTCTAGCACGTCGTTCAGCGATTTGAGACCACGAGCAGCTTTATTTCAGGTATTATGACTCGTACGCATGGTCGTAATGGAATTTCGGGACGTTCAGAGTCGATTTAGAAAAAGAATTCTCATTTCGGAAACCTTAAGTTGGAAGAATTGACTAAGATTGGATTCTTGAGTAAACGAACTCAGAATCGGGATTTGAAGATTCCAACAGGTTCATATGATGATTTCAGACTTGAGCGTATGTTCGGATTAGGTGTTGGATGACCCGGGAGCGTTCCAGCGCCTATTGTGGAAGTTAGCATTTTAGAAGAATTTCATAAATTGGGATTGAAGTGTATGTCATTGCTATCAATGTCCGTTGGGGATTACGAGTCTGGGAATAGCTCGGTATGGTAATTCTGGTATTGGAAACGCGATCAGAAGTGGATTTGGAGGTCCGTAGGTCATTTTGGAGTCATTTGGCGAAAGTTAAAAATTTGAAGGTTTTTGAGAAGTTTGGCCGAGGGTTGACTTTTTGATATCGGGGACGGAATTCGATTCTGAAAATTGGAACATATCCATTATGTCATTTATAACTCATGTGCAGAATATAAAGTCATTCCGGATTTATTTGATTATGTTTCAGCGCAAAATATAGAAGTTGGAAGATTTAAAAACTCATAATTCAATTCGATGCGCGATTCATGATTTCGACATTGTTTGATGTGGTTTGAGGCCTCAAGCGAGTTCGTATAATATTTTGGGACATGTTGGTATAATTGGTTAAGGTCCCGAGGGCCTTAGGTGGATTTTGAAAATTTAACGGAATGGATTTCGGACATAGAAAGCTGCTTAAATTTTCTGTTGCAGAAGCTGTTCGCCAGAAAATTTCTGATGTGTGGAGTCAATTTTGGAAGCTCATATCATGCAATCTATGAGGAATCTGAAAATTTTCAAAAGATGAAAGTTGTATCCCTTGGATTCTAGGTTCCAGCAAGATAAACCATGCATAATTTAGATATTTGTACAAAAAGTTATGAGCGATTGAATGAAGGTTGGTAAAGCTATTTTGCAATTTCTCCAGAAATTTCTGATGCGAAGAGCCTATTCAGGAAGCTTATATCTCGAAATCTATAAGGAATCTGACAATTTGCGAAACATGAAAGTATTAGATCTTTGATTCTAGTTTCCATAAAGTTAAACCATTCATCATTTCAATATTTGTACAAAATGTTATGGTCCGCTAATGGAAGGCTGGTAGTAGTTCATTTTTTGCCCGAAAATCAGGCAAAGTCGCATTTCATACATGCGACTTGCCTAGGAGAATGCCTAAAAACGGGAGTCAGCCATTTTTTTACTCATTTTTGAGTTTTGAGTCTCGGATTTGGGTGATTTTTTGAGCTTTTGGAAGGGGAGGTAAGTAATTTCTACAAAACATGAGTTTAATACATAGATTATGGATAGATTAGCATGTAAAAATTGGTGAAATCAAGAGTTTAGTTGAAAACCTAGGTTTTGTATAAAAATAAGATTTGACCACAAAAATGGTTATGGAATTTGGTAAATATCATATATTTGACTTCATAAGGTTATGGGTAACAACTTTCTTCAAACATTTTCGGAATCTGAGCACGTGGCCCCGGGGGGTGAATTTTAGGAATCTTACATTTAGGGTTGGGTAATCATATTAGTAGTTGGAATATGAATTTTTGAACATGTATTGATTAGTTTATGCAGTATTTCATTAGTTTTGGATTGTTCCGCAATTGAGGGTTTGAGCATAATCTTGGACCGAAAAGTGGGCTTCGGAGCGAGGTGAGTCTCCTTTCTAATATGGTAAGAGAAAGTTGTCCCCAGAGGTGAATTAATTGGATATATGCTTCTATTTGTGGGGGCTACGTACGCACGAGGTGACGGGAGTCCGTGCGTAGCTACTATTATGCTTAAGTCCGGGTGGTCTAGGACCCAAAAGCGTATTTTACTTGTAATATAATTGCAATCTTGTTGACAATTTAAAATGCTTAAACATATCGAACGTATAAATGAATTTCTAAATGAATAGACATCGTTTCTTGATTTTTATGTGTTGAACGGAGTTATTATTATCTCTAAGGAAATTAAGGATAAATTGGAAAAGGTTGGATTGGTTAGCCATGGTTGATTTGGCATAGTGGTAGCAGTGATCAGTTCCTTCAGCATGATTAAGTTATGCATGTGACGGTACGTATGAGGCTTGGCAGCCGCCGTGATTGATTTTATTGCAAGTATTAAAGTATTATGACATGCTATGGGTAGGCGGATCCTGGAAGAATTATGGCAGTTTAGACCACGACTTGAAGATTTACATGTACTACGGTTATGAAAATTTACTCGTGTGTTGCTATGGTTCTCTCGAAATGAGTTAAGTATAAAGTTTTTATATGATGACGTGTTTACCCTATTAGTAGTTCAGGAGTTATGATGAAATCTGGCACTATCACATATTGGCATGTTAGGTGCAGAGAGCGGTATAAAATTTGGAAGTAAGGATCAAGGTTACGGTTCAGTGTTGACAAGGATGTCACGAGCTCGGATGAGCAGGAATGGAATTTGGATGTTTAGAGTAAGTTGGTATTGTTTTCAATGTCACCTGAGATCAGTGTTTTTGTAGGAGGCTTTGCATCCTGGTTACAGATTCTTGATTTGCTTTACAACATTTGTCTGGCCAGTGGTATGGAAGTGCAGACTTGTTACCTGATGCTTGAGATCGTGGAAGTGCATCTCATAGGAAGATTGTATAAGTGTGACATGTAGTCACTTGATTGATTAAAAATTTAAACCAAGTATGAAGATGATGGTAATATCACTAATTTGAGAATTTATGCCTGGAGAGTACTCGATTTATTGGGTTGTGAACTGTGGAGGATTGCTCTGGCTATGATGGTTGTTCTTATATGTTAAGAGAAAAAGGGTTATTATGGACCTAGGGAAGGTTATTAGCCTATTTCGGTACGATCAGAATTGACTTGAGGTTTGTGGATTGATTTAAATATGAAGGTGGGCTCTATATCAGGCCGGATGTGTTCATTTCAGCAATGCCCTCCTTATGGAGGAGTATTCGGACGTTGGGTGTTATTTTGTCATCAGCTATTTCATGTATTGAGATATTGCACCACGTGAATTGTGAAATGTCTTGATAAATGTCTTATGTGTTGAGGTTCTATGTAGCGGTGGTGTTATGTGAGCGGGATGGCTCTTGAGATACAGATCATATATCGCACCTTAGTTGTACTTGAGTTTTTATAGCTTACGGTGCTATTTGTCTCCCCATGGATGGTATTGTGAACTTGACGTGCTTGTGTCCGATATTCAGTAATTTGTAGTAATTAGCAATTTAGCTCGATGTGTATCTCCTTATATGAATTTTATATGTGGATCGGGTGGAACGCCGCTATGGATATGTTGTTTGGATCGGGTTGCACGACGCAACAGTGTGATATTGAATACAATTTTATTATTTTATCTTTTGTGTGCTTTATTTACCCATTTTCTAAGAAAAGCTCATATTAGTTGCATGAGTTGAGTAGTCCATTCCAGAGTTCATTTTCGTCATGTATCACATTCGAGTTTGTAGCCTATTGGCACGTTGTGGCATCATATGGGACTTTTGATCATGTCCGGGGTGGCTTATTTCCTGAGCAGTTCATACTGGGTGAGACGCGATTATTGGATAGGTGCAATCGGGCTATATGAAGTATATTAAAGAGCAAAGATCAGTATTTGGTTCAGATTGAGGTAATGGTTCTTTTCAAGAGTATAGACTTAATGATTTGTTGACTCGGTAGTTGGTTATGAGTTTCTACATATCTCTTCTGTCGTGTCGGTATTGCAAAAGTTGGGACATGACTTATATATGTTAGGAGGTGCATTGAGAGCATCATATTCGGGGAATTTTGGCTATTGTTATTAGAAGATATTATTATGGTCATGTGAGGTATGTAGTGCATAGTGTAAATTCAGTGAAGGTATGCAATCATGTATCGGTGCATCGTGTGGTGATTGATACGGTGTTCGTATGTTAGAATCAAGCCTGGTAGAGAATTTCAGATGTTGAAATTGGGATCTAAGCTTATTTGCTGGGATAAAGGAGAATTTTAACGACCCGACCCGTCGTCTCATGTATCTCCGCCCCGTTTTCCCCGTTTTATGCTTCTATATGTTTCATTATATGTGTTTGGTGAATTTGAAGTAATTCGGATAGAGTTTGGTTGTAAATGAGACAATTAGTCTCCTTAAGAGAAGGTTAGTTTGGAAAAGTCAACCGGA
>MU716515.1:8475-27904 GCA_026770625.1 Nicotiana glauca
AGTTTCGAAAATGTGGAATTAAACAGTTGAAGTACAGAAATTTTCATCTCGATTGATGGTTTAGTGGTCAATAAATTAGGTCAAAACATTGGAGATCAAAGCTCATAATTACTTAAGTTTTGATGAGCAAAGTAGCCGGTGCCTAGTGGCCAATAACATCTTGGAGACCAAGTTTTTTTTTTTTTTTTTTATATTTTAAATTTAAGTACATAGGAGTAGGAAAAGTGAAGGGAAGATGAGACCAAGGTTGAAATCTCATGAGAGGAAAAAATACTAAGCGGATAGAGTTGTTCGATACTGTATAGGGTCAAATTCTGCCCACTACGGTAGCAACGACTCATGACTAAGCAGTAGTCGTAGTGTGGGTACGATCTCAGAATGTTGGAGCGAAAATGTGCCCTTAAGTCTCGTCGTCCCCTCGAAGGCACGTGACCTACCCCAGTATTATTTTATTATTTCGAGGGGGTTCTTCTGTTATATAAAGGAGGATCCCAATGTTGTCAAGAGGGATCAGATCTTTTCTAATACAAGCTCTCTCTGTCTTTCTCTCTCTACCTCTTATTCTCTCGAGCACTCAAGCTATCAAAAGCAATAAGATATATAATTCACATTTTTAGGTCTTATTATTTTCGATTACGATTTACCTTTGATCTATTTTTGATTGTATTTACTTGCAAAGTATTTGTTAAATTTCGAGTCAAACAATTTGGCGCCGTCTGTGGGGATTTCGGCAATCGAAATCATAGTTTTCACCTAGAATATCAAAAACAAACCACATTCCTTCACACCCTACCGAAATCAAAAAATAGCAGAAAATGACGCAAGATTGAAAGCAATAGCAGGCGTCACAACCAACCTCATAGGCCCACTCAACGAAGCCGGCAGAGAAAACATCTAGAGCACAATGCCTGGTAGCACTCAAGAGGGAGAAATCTCACCCTATCCATCTGAAGATTTGACGATCTTGCACGAAAAGGGAGATTCCACGTCTGTAGTTAAAGAAACACCACCCCCGGTGGTCAAAAAGCTACTGGAAGAGCGGCTGATGAACACCCTAGGCAGCTTGCTTGAAAAATCGCCCCAAAGCAACATCAAGAACCCGTTGACGACAAACATCACTACCACCAGTGAACCCGATACAGTACGTACAAACAACAATCACACTAATGACCAGACCAGCGATGGCACACTTGCAACCATCCTTAAAAAAATGGAGGAAATGGAGAACGAAAACAAGGCACTTCGGGATCAAATGAAAGAGCATCAGGAAAGAGTAGACAAAATTTTCGGTGCTCCTAAGTTACTACCGAAGCGTGACGTGGGAAGATTCGTCGAACAGCCATATAGCGAAGAAGCTGCACCTCACCCGATCCCAAAAACCTTCAAGATGCCACCTTACTTAAGGATATATGACGGGACGACAGACCCCGAAGACCACCTGATCCATTATGTGACCGCTGTGAAGGGTAACAATCTGTCAAAGGAACAAGTACCATCCGTACTGCTGAAAACGTTTGGAGAAACGTTGATGGGGGGGGAGGGGCGTTAACATGGCACTCGCAGCTGCCAGCCAGAACGATATCAACATCCAAAGAAATGGCGGATAAGTTCGCCACTGCCCACGCAGGAGCAAAGAAAGCAGAGGCCAGGGTCAACGATATCTTCGTCGTCAGACAGACAGCGGGCGAGGGACTCAGGGACTTCCTGGCCAGATTCAACAGAGTAAGGATGAGCCTACCAAACATATCAAAAGGCATGGAGGTCGCAGCTTTCCAAAATGGGTTGAGCAGAGTGAGCAGAGATGGTTCGAAAGCAACCAAAAAGCTACTAAGCCGAATCATGAAGTATCCTCCCACCACATGGGAGGAGATCCATAATGCATACTGTGCCGAGGTGCGAGTAGATGAGGATAACCTCAACGGACCAACCTAGCAGCTCACGATGATACAGTCAGAGACAAGGAGGGATCGATGCAGCAAGGGCCGGCAGGAACAATCCTCGTGCTTCAACAAAGAAAGGCATCAGCCTTACATCAGATCCTTGCATCCACCACCACCAAGACACATAGAAGCACTGCAGCGACATGTCGCCCCACTCCGTAATGAAAGAGGTATGCCCCCTTTATTATCTGCCCATAACTTTTGCGTGTCTCCCTCAAAAATAGTGTACGCACTGGAGAAGCTGGGCACCAAGGTACAATGGCCGTAGAAAATGAAATCAGACCCCGCCACGAGGAAGTCAAACGTCATGTGCGAGTTCTACCAGGAACAAGGGCACAAAACCAAAGATTGCATAGGGCTACGGCAGGAGGTAGTCAGAATGCTGAACCAAGGATACTTGAGGGAGCTGCTCAGTGATAAGGGAAAGATCAACTTCGCACGAGGGCGGGAACAACCTCAGGGCCGCCAAAGCCACCTTCGCCAGCACGCACTATCAACATGATCGTCGGAGGAGGCGACGATTCAACAATCAACCATGTAAAATTCACCACCTCGCACAAACTGAAACGAACAATCGCCCATGAACGGTATGGCGACTTCGAAGAAAGTATCACCTTCGATAAGTCTAATGACGATGGTTTGTCTTTTCCTCATTATGATGCTTTGGTCATAACTTTATGTATTGCTGACACTGATGGAGGAAGCGACGCTTGTATTATCCATCCAACATTCCTCGCACAAATGAGGCTCGAAGATAGGATAGCATCACGCTGCATAACACTGACAGGTTTTAACAATGTAGTGGAACGAACCTCCGGGAAGGTATCATTATTGATTTTAGCAGGAGGAGTTATACTGGAAACCACTTTCCACGTCATGAATCAAGAAACAGCCTACAAGCTTCTACCAAGTGATCAAGTTCCCCACCCCTTGAGAAGTATTTAGCATTCGGGGCGAGCCGCGCACCGCGCAAGAATGCTACTGAATCGCTCAAGACTGCTCACACACCAAACAGTTGAAAGGAGTAAATGCGGAAGCATAGCAATCATCCATGTTGGGGACTAAGGTTGACCCGACAACGGAAGCCATCAAAGATCCGGATATCGTAGAAGCCTGCAAAGCAACGGTCGAGGATCTTGACCTAGTACAACTGGACAGCACCGACCACACAAAGAAAGCCTACATCGGACACAGCCTCTACGATCCAAGTAAGTACCATGAATTCCTAACTAACCACACAGATCTATTTGCTTTTTCTCATTTAGATATGTCGGGGATACCAAGAGATATCGCCACCCACAAGCTGAACGTCGATCCACTATACCCACCCGTGCGGCAAGTTAGAAGAAAGTTCAACGCCGCAATCAACGAGGCCGTCAGCGAAGTGGTAGATAAGCTACTAGCCAACGGGTCCATAAGGTAATTAAAATATCCCCAATGGGTTATCAATGTCGTTATGGTCAAAAAGAAAAATGGGAAATGGAGGATGTGCGTTGATTTCACTGACCTTAACAAAGCATGCCCGAAGGACTCGTTCCCGTTACCTCACATCGACCAGTTGATCGATGCCACAGCAGGACATGAGCTGCTAAGCTTCTTGGATGCCTACTCCGGCTACAACCAAATCTTGATGGCCGATGAGGACAAGAAAAGACAACCTTCATCACCCACCAGGGGGCATATTGCTACAAGGTGATGCCCTTTGGACTCAAAAACGCAGAAGCTACGTATCAGAGACTGGTTACCAGAATGTTCAAGGAACAGCTTGGCAAGACCATGGAAGTCTACATCGACAATATGCTGGTAAAATCGGCAAACAAAGAAGACCACCTCGACCATCTGAAAGAAGCCTTTGAGATACTACGACAGTATAGGATGAAACTGAACCCAGAAAAGTGCGCCTTCGGTGTAGCATCAGGGAAGCTCTTGGGTTTCCTCGCATCACAACAAGGTATCGAAGTCAACCCGGACCAGATCAAGGCAATAGACGTAATACCTGAGACCTTGAACAACAAAAAATAGGTACAAAAGCTGACAGGGCAAATAGCCGCTCTATCCAGGTTCATCGCATGATCCTCCGACAGATACCATATATTTTTCAACGTATTGAGAAAAGATCACAGACTACAATGGAACGAGGAATGCACCGAGGCTTTGAAAAAATTAAAAGAATAACTGTCTTCGCCACCATTGCTAGTTAAAGTGAACCCTGGCGAACCCTTGTTAGTATACCTGGCGGTGTCCGAAGTCGCTGTCAGCGTAGTCCTGGTCCGTGAAAACAAAGGTACACAGTCTCCCATTTACTATATCAGCAAAACCCTAGTGGACGCCGAAATACGGTATCCACACCTCGAGAAGCAGGCCCTGGCACTAGTTGTAGCTTCACGAAAACTTAGACCATACTTTCAGTGTCATCCCATAAAAGTCATAACGACCTTCCCCCTGAGAAGCATCCTACACAAACCCGAGTTGTCGGGCAGGCTCGCCAGATGGGCGATAGAGCTCAGCGAGCACGACATATCCTATCACCCCAGAAATGCCATCAAGTCGCATGTACTTGTAGATTTTGTCGCCGATTTCAGTACAGAGATTCTGCCGGAAGCGGAACTAGAGGCCATTCGCGCCACTCCTAGTACTGACCTCTGGACCCTGTACACTGATGGCGCTTCCAACGCCTATGGATCAGGACTGGGACTCGTACTCGAGGTCCCCACAGGCAAAATAATTCGTCAGTCCATACGATGCCCCGAGATGACTAACAACGAGGCCGAGTACCTGGTTGTGATTGCAGGTATGAGGTTAGCCATCAAGTACGGAGCTCGACGACTCATCCTCCATTGCGATTCTCAACTCGTGGTGAACCAGGTCACCGGGACTTACCAGATCAAGGAACAGAGACTGCAGAAATATCAATCATAAATTCACAAGTTGATGCCCGAGTTCGACGAGTGCCGCCTGGAACAAATCCCGAGGGCGCAGAACATCAAAGCAGACCGCCTAGCCATATTGGCTGCAACCACCAAAAACTTCAACAAAGGAAATATAGTCACCCTCCTCCATTCAGCCATATATCATACTGAGGTACTCTCTTTAAATCTAACTTGGGACTGGCGCAACCAGTTTATCTCGTATCTGCAGGACGGGACACTCCCACTAGACAAAAAAGCAGCCAAAAAGCTCCGCGTACAAGCCGCCCGATACTGCCTAATAAATTACGACCTGTACAAAAGAACGTTTGGCGGACCCCTCGCTAAGTGCTTAGGGCCGCACCAAACAAGGCAAGTGCTTGAAGAGGTACACGAGGGCCACTGAGGTGCGCATACCGGCAATCACGCCCTCATCCGTTGCATCATCCGAGCCGGGTACTACTGGCCCACAATGAAAAAGGAGGCAGCAGAATATGTTCGCAAGTGCGAACAGTGCCAAAAGTACGCTCCCATGATACATCAACCGGGAGAGCCCCTACACTCAGTAACGTCACCTTGGCCCTTCATCAAATGGGGAATGGATATAATCGGTCCCCTGCCAGCAGGACGAGGAAAGCTACGATTTCTGTTAGTTTTGACTGACTATTTCTCCAAGTGGGTAGAAGCAGGTGCGTACGCCCAAATACGCGAACAGGAAGTCATCGCCTTCATATGGAAAAACATCATATGCCGCTTCGGCATTCCCAAGGAAATCAGCTGCGAAACCAAAAATAGAATTTATCGGTAAAAAGATAACGGAGTTCTTCGACAAATGGCATATCAAACGGAAACTCTCCATGCCATATCACTCCGCCGCCAACGGTCAAGCAGAATCCTCCAACAAAATAATATTGAACATACTAAAGAAGAAACTCTAAGAAGCCAAAGGACTCTAGCCCGAATTGCTACCAGAGGTACTGTGGGCATACCGGACAACGCCCAAATCCCGCACAGGAGAAACACCGTACTCGTTGGTCTACGAAACCGATGCGGTTATACCAGTTGAAATCGGAGAACCAAGCCTGATATATTCACATACCAGCGGGGCAAATAACGACATGGGTAGGCTTCAAGACCTCGACAAGGCCGAAGAACGAAGGGATATGGCCCACATAAGAATGACGGCTCAAAAGCAACAGGTCGAAAGGTATTACAACAAAAAAGCCAAAATACGACCACTCAAAGTAGGCGACTACGTCCTCAAAAAGCCAAAACTTTGGCGTCAAAAGACCCGAACGAAGGGAAACTGGGCACCAACTGGAGCGGGCCATATAAAATCACAGCGGATGCAGGCAAAGGAGCATTCCAGTTGGAAACAATGGAAGGAAAAACACTCCAAAACAACTGGAACGTCGCCCACATAAAGTACTTCCATTTTTAAAAGGGCGTCTCCCGAGTCGTACTCTTTTTCCCTTACCCGAGTTTTGTCCCAATTGGGTTTTCTCGGGGAGGTTTTTAACGAGGCGGCGAAAGGGACACCCAGGGGCGTATGGAGACAGGTTTATCATACCGGCCATTCGATGCGTTCTCCAGGCCGATATAATAAAGGGACTAGCCTAGTTGAGTCTCCATTATGTAAGCGGCCAAGGCCACCTTCTCCATTATGTAAGCGGCCAAGGCCACCTTCTCCATTTTGTAAGCGGCAAAGTCCATCGCCAATGATCGTCGTCCCCACTCGACGACGATGGTTAACACTTCAACGACAGTTGAAGTTACATCCTACGGGCCAAAGGCCATCACCAATGATTGTCGACCCTGCTTGACGACGACGGATAATGCTTCAACGACAGTTGAAGTTACATCCTACGGGCCAAAGAACATCGCCAATGATCGTCGACCCCGCTCGACGACGACGTATAACACTTCAACGACAGTCGAAGTTACATCCTATGGGCCAAAGGCCATCGCCAATGATCGTCGACCCCGCTTGACGACGACGGTAACACTTCAAAAACAGTCAAAGTTACATCCTAAGGGCCAAAGGCAATCGCCAATGATCGTCGACCTCGCTTGATGACGACGGATAACACTTCAACGGCAGTCGAAGTTACATCCTATGGGCCAAAGGCCATCGCCAATGATCGTCGACCCCGCTCGATAATGATGGATAACACTTCAACGAAAGTTGAAGTTACATCCTATGGGCCAAAGGCCATCGCCAGTGATAATCGGCCCCGCTCGACAATGACGGATGACGCTTCAACAAAAGTTAAAATTACATCCTTCAAGCCAAAAGCTATCACAACTGATGCGCAGGCCAAGCTCGACGGTGAGAAACAATGTATAAACAAAGAACAACACAGAAGTATAACTCTTTCACTACGAAAAAAATTATATACATTTAGTCCCATGGAGGACTCCCATTACATTCCAAAAAAAGAAAAAAGGCAAAACCTATACAAGTCCTAAGGAGCCTCGCCAGATTTACCATCGCCATCCGCTCGCTCTCCTTCTCGACCATCACCACCGAGGCGGTAAATCTCATTAAACCATTGGTCAGACTCGAGCCGGTTGACGTCCTCTGAGGTGTAGCCCTCTCGGTCAGGAGAGTCAGAGCTGTACCCACAGGCCACATGAGCGGCACGAACCTCGCGCCACTATTCTCAAACTTCCTCCTCAGAGGCACGTTCCACAACAAGAAGTTTATTATACACGTCCAATTTGGCCTCCGCATATATCCACATCTCGTGCGCATCTTAGGCCGCGTCCCCGGGCCGTGGCAGGGCGGTACACCTGAGGATGTCAATGTTAGCCGCCTTAGCTTCNACATCGCCACTGAGGCGGTAAATCTCATTAAACCATTGTTCGGACTGAGCCGGTTGACGTCCTTCGAGGTGTAGCCCTCTCGGTCAGGAGAGTCGGAGTTGTACCCACAAGCCACACGAGCGGCACAAGCCTCGCGCTACTGTTCTCGAACTTCCTCCTCAGAGGCACGTTCCGCAACAAAAAGTTTTTTATACACATCCAATTTGGCCTCCGCATATATCCATATCTCATGCGCATCTTGGGCCGCGTCCCCAGGCCGTGGCGAGGAAGTACATCTGAGGACGTCGATCTCAGCCGCCTTAGCTTCGAGCTCGGCTATCAAAGCCGTCACCCTACGATGAAGATCAGTTACCTCCGCAGCCTCTCCATGGCAGAGCTCCAACTCCTCTTCCCTCAGTTTGAGGAGTGATTCCAGCTTGCTATTACGAGCCACAACCTTCACCAGCTCCTCATTCGTTCGCTCCAGCTCCGCCGCCCTGCGGCTCAATTGTGCCTCCCTCTGTTCGAGGCCCTCCCGTAACACCTAGAATTTTGGATATTGCCAGAACAGATCTGCCACCGCTTGGTGCTTGGAGCGATACCGTTTGTACTTCTTCACAATCTTATAAAAAACGGTCGCTTTTTTCTCCTCACGGCGCCTCATCTCCAATTCCAAAACCAGGGTCTAAAAGGGAATATATATACATGCGTGTGAGTTAGTACGCATCAAAATCAACTTCACGACATACGGAAGAACAGAGAAGTTACCTGTAACGCCATACCAGCGAACTTTCGAGATAGCTCTGCATTGCTGACTGCCTCAGCATCTCGCGTTCGAGGGCAGCACATAGTAGGGACATCCCCAGCGCAACCCACTCGCTGTGCTGTAACAAGTTGTAAGCCCCTGGAATCACGATGCGGTGGCCAGATCTGTATGCTGTCATCTCCATGCATGCAGGGTTTTCCGCCATCTCATCCATATTCTCGTGGGCGGCCTCAGCAGTTGGTCCCCCAACATCGCCACCGACAAGGGGCGATGAGCCCCCCTCGGCAACACGAGCCGAGTTGGTACCAACATTAGCACTTATTTGCTTGGCCGGCCTCCCCGAATGGATGGTGTCGGCCATAAAGACGGGTCTGGTTGGTTGACGAGGCACGTCACCCTCTTCATCTCCAGTCGCCACCGCCTTGCCCATTACGAGCCTCCGCCTTTTTCTCTCTTTAGGCTCCTCGCCCTCGGAAGGCTCGTCCGCAGGTTGCGGAGACGATGTTGACGGCCTCGCCTCACAATAAACCACCTCCACAGGAGCAGCCTCTGGTAAAGAGACTATGGTCACCCCTTCCCTAACAGATGCATAAAGTATCTCCTGCATAGTCTGACCAACATCTGATCGGGAGGAGGCGGATGTCGTCGCCCTCCTCTTAGGAGCACTTCGGCCTGGAAACAAAAGTGATTTAGCTGACGAAGTTTGTAAAAGAGACTAACTAAAGTCGAAGAAATACCTGAAGGGCTTGCGGGGCCATAACGTTCAATGAATTCAGCCCATGTACGGGTCTCTTCCGCGAGAGGGAGCAGACCTGATACCCACTGCTTAATATCGATTATGAACCGGGGAGTGTGGGATATTGCTGCAAAATAACAGAAAAAATCACAAGGATGATATAATCGGAACCGCTAAAGTCACGTACGATAAAATGACTCGGCGGATAGGAATACTTATGTCTCGAATTCCACCTCTCAGGGAATCCAACGGGGTCAGACACCAGATGCTCCGTCTTGATAAAGAAGTATCTACGCCAATAAACCCCCCGGTTAGCTCGATCGTCGGTTTGCACCACCAAACCCTTCGAGCCACGATTTTTTAGATGCAGCATGGTACCCCTCAGGTAGCTGGCGCTGAATAGCTACAAAAGGTGGTGGACAGAGACCTCCAACCCAGCCAGCTCCGCGTATGTAGACATTACCCTACACACCTTTAGGGTATACGGAGTGAGTTGGGTGGGACACATGTTGTAGAAACGGCAGAGTTCTTCCGCCAATGGAAAAATGGGGAGGCCATAGTCGATCAAAAAGGGATATTTGTAGAACGTACAGTACCCCGGTCTGTGGGTGTTCGCGTAGTCCGCTCCCGCTAGAACCATCTCCACGTGAGCGGGTATCCCATACGACGCATGAAGAATATCTAAATCAGTTTGTTTTAACTCAGATTTATCCCAAGGTTGTTCAGGAGAATCCCGTTGAAAGTCCCTCCTGACAAAGAGTTGCTTCGGGAGTACGTTATTTACAGTAAGGGGGTGAGATCCTCCCCTTTCTCTCCCTTATTGCCGCTGGATAGAGGTGGTATGTCAGATGATTTATTATTACGAGCCCCCAGAGTTTTATCACGTTTAGGTTTTGTCATGATTTCCAATTGAGGAGTGATGTACGACACAACCACAAGTAAACTTTCACTGAAGCGGTGGGTTTTTCGTAAAAAGGAAGCGTTTTCTTGAAATAGTTGGAAAACTTCTGCAAATGATCTAAAGCTAGGTTAAATTGAACCCTTTTCATATTTATAGGGTTGGGTAGTGTTGAAATCGAAGAGGCAAGATCCAAGCAGGCACGGGAAATCAAGCCTCACAACACCTTTTATACTTCCTCGGGAACACGCGTAATGATGACGCCTGCATATGGTGACGTCATTTCAGGGAAAGGCTTGCGCGCCAATATATCAACATATTCAAATGGTTGCCCCTCCACGTCGTCGTCTCCAAACATGGTCAAAATTTTCCCAGTACAAGGTTCATGGTTCCGTCCATCGGCGACGCACTTCGTTACGTCGCCAACGAAGGGAGGGACTAACTGTATAGGGTCAAATTCTGCCCACTACGGTAGCAACGATCCATGACTAAGCAGTAGTTGTAGTGTGGGTACGACCTCAGAATGTCGGAGAGAAAACGTGCCCTTAAGTCTCGTCGTCCCCTCGAAGGCACGTGACCTACCCCTTTATTATTTTATTGTTTCGAGGGGGTTCTTCTGTTATATAAAGGAGGATCTCAATATTGTAAAGGGGGATCAGATCTTTTCTCATACAAGCTCTCTCTCTTTCTCTCTCTACCCCTTATTCTCTGGAGCACTCAATCTATCAAAAGCAATAAGATATATAATTCACATTTCTAGGTCTTATTATTTTCGATTACGATTTACCTTTGATCTATTTTTTATTGTAGTTACTTGCAAAGTATTTGTTAACTTTCGAGTCAAACAAATACATATTTTTATGAAAATTAACAAGTGCTCGATAAAATAGTCAAGATACTAACATGAACATCAACATTATAAAAAAAAGTACATATTTTCTAATCTCACTAAAATACCTCACCTTGACTATTTTCCTACTTTCACTATTCAAGGATCAATCCTCACACAAAAGAAAATTAAAAAGAAAAAAAGTTTAATAAAATGTGGAATAAAAAGATTTTTTAAGAAGAAAAACAGTTGTGAATTTGCAGCAATGGGAAAGAAAAACGGTATATATTAAATTACTCACATTCAATATTTAAACCGAACAATATGAATTTATTGTTAATATACTATATTTGTAAAATAATTCTGAAAATATAAATAAATATAAATAGAAATGAACATAAACAGAAATGACAGAAAACCAATTCGAGCCCACTGAATTCACAGTGTTTCCTTAAGGAATTTAATCCCCTCCTAATACCCAAGGTTATGGATTATTTCCTCCCGGGATAGAACGAATTACACACTGGTATAGTGGTACCTCAAACCTCAGCTTTTCAGCGAACACAAAGTTCAGTAGCAAATCACACTTATTGTTGCTTTCTTTGAAGTTAAAATATGCAGAAGAAAGGAGGAGAAACTCAAAAAATTCGTAGTGAAATTCTAAGCAGAATAGTGTTGTATTTATAGCCAAAAGTTGGGCTGAAATCTTAAGAGGTGCAACTCTTCAGAATTACTATTTCTGCAAAACGGTCACAACATAAATACCATTACGTAAATGGCTATTTACTCAACAATAAAGAGGGAAAATTGATGGGTAGTTAATTTTCTGTTACAAAAACAGAAAACTAAAATTTGGATAACTGAAATGAATTTAATATTAATATTTATTTAATATTAATATTCTATTATTAAAATAAATATGAATAACATTTTTGTTGATATTTTACTATTAACAAATAAATTTGGTCCAAAAAATTAATCAATCAATCAATCGATCATTTGACCAAATCCGAATACGAATCCGAACCCAAAGCCGAGCCGAGCGAGCGACAATGACGACGACGACGACGACGGCACGAGGCTTGCCTTCTTTTCAACTCTTTAAGAGCTAGAAGAAGATCAATTGCTTATATACCCATAAAAAATCTCTTCCTCTTTCAATATGGGACAATGTCCATTTACCAAGGGGGAACTTAAAATTTCACTCAAAATTTCATTTTCCTCTATTTCTCATTCACCCTCTTTTACGTATTTTAATATATTAATTAAATGCAACCAAAACCCAACAATCCCCCACATGAATGAGGAATGGCTATATCACGAAAGTATGCATGAAAAACTGTGTGATATGCAAGTAAGTGTTAATTGCATCTAGATAAGTAGGTTTCCCTTTGAACTTTCCGTAGTGAACTTATTTTGGATATACTCGATCAATCGGTAGATTTGATATCTTTGAACCGTCGAACTTTGGTGTATACCTAGACAACCACAAGTCACACAACCAATCCTTAACTGTCTTTGGTTCTCATTGTTGTGTTCGTTTCAGTCATGAACACCGTCTGGTTTCATAAGTGCATAGAGAACTGGCCTTACAAAGTTCTCCTTGAAGCGGATAACACTTCACACTTACATAGGTAATTCCTAAACGTGTCATCACGTAGATACACTATTTGATATACCCCGTATCAAATTAGAAATCATTAAAAAGCCTTAATGCTTTATCCTTGGTACTAAACATTGTCTCATCACGAAAATGGACCAAAAGTTTAGTTGACAATGCTGAACCGTCATAAATGACTTTGTTTGATCTCCTTGAACCTAGATCTTGAGATCTCCAGTCTTCTAGGTAGAGTTACCGTCACTATGACTTGTTCTCGGCCACAGTCTCATTTCCCTTGATGACTTCTCAACTACCTCTCTAGTTAAGCCTTTTGTAAGTGGATCCGACATATTATCACTTGACTTTACATAGTCAATCGTGATAATTCCTCTAGAGAATAATTGTCTAACGGTTTTATGTCTTCGTCGTATATGACGAGACTTACCGTTATACATAACTCTTCCAGCCCTTCTAATTGCCGCTTGACTATCACGATATATGCATATTAGTGTCAACGGTTTGGTCCAAAATGGAATATCTTCCAAGAAATTTCGGAGCCATTCAGCTTCTTCACCGGCTTTATCCAAGGCTATGAACTCAGCCTCCATTGTAGAGCGGGCAATACAAGTTTGTTTGGATGACTTCCAAGATACCGCTCCTCCACCAATAGTGAATACATATCCATTTGTGGACTTGGAATCAGTTGATCCTGTGATCCAATTTGCATCACAATATCCCTCAATGACCGCAGGATATTTACTGCAGTGCAAAGCAAAGTCCTGAGTATATACTAAATACCCCAAAACTCGTTTCATGGCCATCCAATGAGATTGGCCTGGATTGCTCGTATATCGAGTCAATTTACTTATAGCACAAGTTATATCTGGTCGTGTACAATTCATGATGTACATTAAGCAAAACAACATACGAGCATAATCCAATTGTGATATGCTATGGCCTTTGTTCTTTGCTAATGCAAGATTCACATCAATTAGAGTCTTTGCAACTTTAAAGCCCAAGTGCTTGAATTTTTCAAGTACTATCTTAATATAATGAGATTGTGACAATGCTAGACCTTGGGAAGTCTTATGGATCTTAGTTCCCAAAATTAAATCAGCAACTCCCAAGTCTTTCATATCAAACTTGCTAGTTAGCATATGCTTAGTAGCATTTATGTTGGCAATGTCATTGTTCATTATGAGCATATCATCCACATATAAGCAAACAATGACTGTGATTTGGAACATTTTTAATGTACACACATTTATCATATTCATTTATCTTAAATCTATTTGACAACATTGTTTGGTCAAATTTAGCATGACATTGTTTGGGTGCTTATTTTAATCTGTAAAGGGACTTAACAAGTCTACAGACCTTCTTTTCTTTACCTGGAACCACAAACCCTTCAGGTTGTTCCATGTAGATTTCTTCCTCCAACTCTCCATTTAAGGAGGTCATCTTAACATCTATTTGATAAATTTCAAAACCATAAACTGCAGCTAATGCTACTAACGTTCGTATGGATGTAATTCTTGTAACTGGAGAGTATGTATCAAAATAGTCAAGGCCTTCTCGTTGTCTATACCCTTTGACCACAAGTATTGCCTTATACTTGTCAATAGTGCCATCATCTTTTATTTTCCTCTTAAATATCCATTTAGAACCCAACGATTTATTTCCAGGAGGAAGATCAACCAATTCCCGTGTATGGTTGTTCAGTATGGATTCTATTTCACTATTGACTGCCTTTTTCCATAACAATGATTCCGAAGAAGACATAGCTTCTTTAAATGTTTGAGACTCATTTTCCAATAAGAAAGTCACAAAATCTTGTCCAAATGAAGTAGACGTTCTTTGACGTTTACTACGTCTTGGGTCCTCCTGGTTAAGTATAATTTCTTTTGTTTCTTCTCGAGGTCGTTTAGATCCTTCACCAATTGACTCATACTCCTTTTTATACGGATATATATTTTCAAAGAACTCAGCATTATCTGATTCTATAACCGTATTATTATGAATGTCGGGATTTTCCGATTTATGAACCAGAAATCGATATGCTTTACTATTAGTAGCATATCCTATGAAAACACAATCAATGGTTTTCGGTCCTATTTTTACCCTTTTGGTTTTAGGAACTTGCACTTTTGCCAAACACCCCAACACTTTAAAATAATTCAAGTTTGGCTTCCTTCCTTTCCATTTTTCATATGGAATGGATTGTGTTTTGCTATGGGGTACTCAATTTAGTATTCGGCTAGCCGTAAGAACGGCTTCCCCCCACAAGTTCTGTTGCAAACCAGCACTTATCAATAATGCGTTCATTATTTCCTTTAATGAACGATTCTTTCTTTCTGCAATCCCATTGGATTGGGGCGTGTAAGGGGCCGTTGTTTGATGAATAATTCCATTTTCTAAACATATTTGTTCAAAAGGAGATTCATATTCACCACCCCGATCACTTCTTATCATTTTGATTTTCTTATTAATTTGCGTTTCAACTTCATTTTTGTATTGCTTGAATGCGTCTATTGTTTCATCTTTACCATTAAGTAAGTAAACATAGCAATATCGAGTACTATCGTCAAGAAAAGTTATGAAATACTTCTTTCCACTACGAGATTGTATTGACTTCATGTCATAAATATCTGTGTGAATTAAGTCTAAAGGATTTGAATTCCTTTCAACCGACTTATAAGGATGTTTAACATACTTATATTCCACACATACTTGATATTTTGATTTGTCACATTCAAACTTGGGCAATACATCCAAATTAATCATTTTTCTAAGGTTTTATAGTTTACATGACCCAAACGTATATGCCATAATTCATTTGACTCAAGTAAGTAAAGACGAAGCTGAAATTTTATTATTAGTTTCAACAACCATTACATTCAGCTTGAAAAGGCCCTCAGTGAGGTAACCTTTTCCAACAAATATTTCATTCGTACTTATTACAACCTTATCGGAAACAAAAACACATTTAAAATCATTATTAACAAGAAGTCCAGTAGAGACTAAATTCTTCCTAATCTCGGGAACATGAAGGACGTTGTTAAAAGTCACCACTTTGCCGGAAGTCATTTTGAGAAATATCTTCCCACATCCTTGAATCTTCACCTTTGAAGCATTTTCCATAGAAATTGTCTCATCAGGTCCAACAGGAGAATAAGAAGCAAAAGCTTCTCTAACAGCACAAACATGGCGAGTGGCTCCAGAAGCAATCCATACTCTTTAGGATTGCCCACCAAGTTGCATTCAGAAAGCATGACACATAAATCATCAACATCATCATGCTTTTCAACCATGTTTGCTTGACCCTTCTTCTTGTCTTTCTTTAGAACACGACACTCCGTAGATTTGTGTCCAGTTTTTCCACAGTTGTAGCAGTTTCCACTGAACCGCTTCTTGTTTGGGTTGTATTTCGGTCCAGAAGCCTTCTTCCTCTTTTTTTTTTCTCTTCAACAATATTTTCTCCCATCATTGTTGAGTTTTCACGGCCACTCTTTTCAACAACTTTATTGTCCTCTTCGATTCTCAACCGAACAATGAGATCTTCAAGGAACATCTCCTTGCGTTTGTGTTTCAAGTAGTTTTTGAAGCCCTTATACAAAGGAGGCAACTTCTCAATCATCGCTGCTACTTGAAATGCTTCATTGCTGACAAGACCTTCAATGAAATATTTGCTAGTAAAAATACTAAGATTACTACTTTCAACATCAATATTAATTTGATTTATACCTTCAGCAAGGAGATCGTGAATAATCACTTGCAATTCCTGGACTTGGGTAATAACAGACTTATTATCTACCATTTTGTAGTCCAAAAACTTTGCAGCAACAAACTTTTTTAACCCGACATCTTCGGTTTTGTATTTCTTTTCAAGTGCAGTCCACAGTTCCTTTGACGTTTTCACGCCACTGTAGACGTTATACAAAGCATCCTCCATCCTGCTTAGAATATAATTCTTGCACAAAAAATTTGAATGCTTCCACGCCTCAATCACGAGAAAGCGTTCAGTTTCTGGAGTTTCATCGGACAACACAGGAACATCTTCCTTGATGAACTTCTAGAGACTTAGAGTACTCAAATAGAAGAACATTTTTTGCTGCCAGCGCTTGAAATCAATCCCGAAAAATTTTTCGGGTTTCTCCGCCGGTGCCAATGTTGCCGGTGTCGTTCGGCTTGTTGAGGCATTGGCTGTCACCATTGGAACAGCTTGGTTCACATTATCATTAGTCATTTCTGTAAAAGAATGACACAAACATTAAAATCACGTAGATTTTAATAGAGTACAAAACCAGAAAGGTTTTACTCTTCCAGACACAGTGAGTACAAATACAGAAAATTTATTAAATTTCTTAAGCTTGTTAGTATACTGTATTTGTAAAATAATTCTGAAAATATAAATAAATATAAATAAAAATGAACATAAATAGAAATGACAGAAAACCAATTCGAGCCCACTGAATTCACAGTGTTTCCTTAATGAATTTAATCCCCTCCTAGTACCCAAGGCTATGGATTATTTCCTCCCAGGATATAACGAATTACACACTGGTATAGTGGTACCTCAAACCCCAGTGTTTCAGCGAACACAAAGTTCAGTAGCAAATCACACAAACTGTTGCTTTCTTTGAAGTTAAAATATGCAGAAGAAAGGAGGAGAAACTCAGAAAATTCGTAGTGAAATTCTAAGCAGAATAATGTTGTATTTATAGCCAAAAGTTGGGCTGAAATCTGAAGAGGTGCAACTCTTCAGAATGGTTGTTTCTGCAAAACGGCCGCAGCATAAATGTCATTACATAAATGGTTATTTACTCAACAATAAAGAGAAAAAATTGATGGGTAGTTAATTTTCTGTTACAAAAACAAAAAACTGAAATTTGGATAACTGAAATGGATTTATTATTAATATTTATTTAATTTTAATATTTTGTTATTAAAATAAATATTTAATAAAATTTCTGTTAATATTTTACTATTTATAAAAATTTGATCCAAAAAATTAATCAATCAATCGATCATTTGACCAAATTCAAATCAGAAGCCGAGCCGAGCCGAGCCGAGCGAGCGATGACGACGACGACGATGACGCGAGGCTTGCCTTCTTCTCAACTCTTTAAGAGCTAGAAGAAGAGCAATTGATTATATATCCATAAAAAAAATTTCCTCTTCCAATATGGGACAATGTCCATTTACCAAGGGGGAACTTAAAATTTCACTCAAAATTTCATTTCCCTCTATTTCTCATTCACCCTCGTTTAAGTATTTAATATATTAATTAAATACCTCCAAAACCCAACACTTACCAACTTATAAAAAATATTTTAATCAATCGCTTGTCGGCATACTTCAAACGCTAGTGACAACAAACTCAAAGAACAGTAGTAAATCATACTTACTGCTTTCTTTTCTGTTAAAACAATGTAGAAGGAAGAAGGAGAAATTAAAATTTTCGTAAGGAAAATCTGAGGGAGAGTTCATGCCAAAATATTGGGTAATATTGAAGAGTTACATCTCTTCTTGTAAGGTTGCAACTCAAAATGATTGTTTTTATGCAAACCGCCAAATTCAAATTATAACGGGAAAATTAAAACGAAGGAAAATTGAATTACATCAATCAGATAATTTGACCGAAGCCGAGCCGAGCGATGACGACGGCGCGTGGGTTGTCTTCTTCTCAACTTTTTAAGAGTTAGAAGAGGTGCAATTATATATATACCCATCAAAACTCTTTTCCTACTCCAATATGAGACAATGTTCCTTTGACTAACTCTTTTCCTCCTCCTATATGAGATAATGTCCCTTTGTCAAAGATGAAAATTTAAATTTTTTTATTTTCCTTCCATTTCTCATTCGCTCTATTTTAAGCTCCAAGAAGCTTAAACCCAACAATATTATCTTACCAACTTATAAAAAATATTCTAATACCACTCGGTTGTCAGCATTTCGTTATACCTTATAGTGGTTGAGTGTGGACATTTTGTAAAGGATATAAATCATTTCTTAAATACAAATTTTTTTGATTCCATTAATTGACTTTCAGATTCAAAGATACTCTTAATCACGTATAATTATGAGGAATTACAACTTTTGAAAATAAAACTGCAAATTAATTATACCTATACAATTTCTGTAATTCGTCATGCAAGCACATAGCCTACAAATCATTTGAGCAGTCTGGGTAGACTTATAAATTTCTCTAACCCTGACCTTTAATCTCTGATTAAGTATTCTAAAAATGTCTATGGTATTAGATTATAAAAGCTTAAAAAAAAAAAGAAGGAAAAAAGTATGTTGTCATCATATAATTAAATGCACCTACTTTTAATTTTTTTTTTCTTGGATAAAATTGAACAATTGCATCTGTACAATGAAAAGTGAAATTGTAATCATTAATTAAAACTCTGATGCCATCTCCTAATTGAATAATCCTGATTTTCTTTTTGTCTATTTCTTTTTAAAAAAAGATGAGAAAGAGTCAAGTTATAGGAATAAGTAATATATTGCACTAATTAGAAAAAAATTCAGGGGAGCAAAGTCGTTTCAATAAATAAAGCAAATTGCATACAGAAAACAATATATTAAAGTCAATGTCTTAGAACGTGAATACACGAAACACTAATGTAAAATGATTAAGGCCCCATTTGTTTACACTTAGGGTGTGTTTGGTACGAAGGAAAATATTTTTCGGAAAATATTTTTTAATTTTTTTATGTTTGGTTGGCTTAATTGTTTTGGAAAATATTTTTCTTATGAACTCATTTTTCTTCAATTGGAGGAAAATATTTTCCTTATCAAGAGAAGGGAAAATATTTTACAAAACTCCTTCTCAACCTTCCTCATCCTCACCAACACACCCCACCCCCTCTCCAGAAAAAGGTTTTTTTTTTTCAAATTTCAGTTTTTCCGTTACCCCCCCCCCCCCCCAAACTACCCCTTC